>JAXGGA010004104.1:0-92670 GCA_038373865.1 Uloborus plumipes | reverse complement strand
GCGAAATATGTAATCTCCTTTCGTAAAAAAGTTAGTCTTCTGACATTATTTTTAGAGCACTGGTTGCAAAGAAGGATTTATTTCCAATGCATTAGTTAGAAACTAAGATTATGATTTAAAACGAAAAAGCCGAAATTTGCAGTCGATAAACGAAAAATGTTGAAGTAAAATAATTGTATTATTTTTAGTTATTTATTTGTTGTTGTTCAGACAAATCGTTCAAAAAGATATCTGTCGATTATAAAATGTTTAACTGCAATGTTGCTTAAAGGCCTAAGTTAAATTACTTTAAACTTCCGACGCACAAAATTTACAGAACAGCTTTCTATAATTAGCTAAACTGGCACCGAGAAATAAACACAGTGTTTTTAAAGTTACTGTAAAACTAATTCACAGATAATGAGGAGGTTATTTTTTTTAAATATAGCCATACTGTATCGCTAGGTTAAAGAAAATTATACAATAAAAGCGAAATATATACGAGGGGTATTTTTAAAGTAAGTACAGTTTTGGTATTAATTAAACACAAGCAAAGATGTATTTATATATTTTTTTTTACATGAAAGCCCATCCCTTAAACTACTTTTCTACAAAATTGCCTCACTTAGAAGGGCACTTATAATATCGTTCAATCAGCTTTTGAAGTCCTTCTTCAAAGAAATATTCCGCCACTGCATTACGATCGTCCTGACATCACCGTCATTGTCGTGGCACTAGTTAGCCGCCGAGGTGCTGCTTCAGATTTAAAAACAAGTAGTAGTCACTGGATGCTCGATCTGGGCTGCTTTTGAACAAAATCTTTATTAATGAAAGAAGGTCGAATACTCCGTTCCTCGGTGTGCACATTAGAGTGGCCATCTTTGAACGTTCGGACCCAAATCCTAACCATTCCATCGCTTGTAATTATTTCACCATGAACTGAAGAAATCTCGCGATGAATATCGATAGCTTTTAACCCTTTAGAAGTTAAAAAACGAACTACCTCATGTACCTCACAGTCGGCGGCGCTCTCAATCAATGGACGTTTTATGAAGCTGATTGTGCTATATGATAAGTGTCTTATATTTAATGGCAATTATGTAGAAAAGTAGATTAATGTATGGGCTTTAATGTAAAAATATAATTGTAAGGATATTTCTATCTGTTTTTAATTTACATCAAAACGGTACTTACTTTAAAAATACGCCTCGTATATTATTAACCCTACACTGCATGATTTTTTATTTTTCTTAGAAAAAAATATATGTGTTTGTCAATGTAATAAGAAAACATGGAAAAATATTTAAAAAAATTAAACTCTAAATTTTCACCACTTTCCAATTAAAAGTAGTTTTGTTGCTATCCATACGGATTCATTTAAGAGCATGTAACAGACCAGTGCTGCCATGTATGGAGGATAAATGGTGATAATTGCTTTAAATATACCCAATACTCGCTTTTTATGCATTGAGTTGCCTTATGACTACATTCTGCAATTCATAAGGAGGACAAATTGCCTATGTATCCAATTGGCAACACCATGCAGTGTAGGGTTAAATAACCTTCCGTTATTGGGAGTGTAAGTTATTCATAGTGAACAATATGGAACAAACTACATTAAAGGGACTGAGTTTCAAAGGAAAACTATTTAGGGTATCCGTTAAGGGAGGTTTTCAATAGATTTTGTTTTGTCAAGAAATAAACATACTTTTTGATTCAGACTACAGTTATTTCTTTATTATCGTTGTAAAATTTTTGATAACCAATGATAAAAATCATGTTTCACTCTCTTGGTGCTTCTTGTTACTTTCCTGGTATGAAACACTTTGCCCCACTTTTGAGAGGTGTAGCATACTTAAAGTGAGTTCCCTCCATTTTTCTCTTCATACATTCCTATCAAAAAGTACATATATTTTTTCATTTTTTAAGCATTTTTATTTTTATAGAAACAATGATTGGAAAATGTAGGTTTTTGGAGAATAACAAATGTCCCAAAACTACAATGAGTGACTTACGCTACGTTCTAATATTTCATCAGTAACAAAAGAAAATAACTACTCGCTATCGAAAAACGTATTTTCCATAATTTTCTCATTTACTTTTTTTTTTTCAAGTTATTTTCTTGTTTTATTCATTATTGAATTCGTTAAACTTTATCTTTTAAAATGGCAAGAAAAATGCGATATTTCTTTGAAAGAGTTAATGAAATATAGTGTACCTACGATTAGAGACAAAAGTATTTCCCAAGAAATATGCATTCCAACGCAGAAATATGTATTTTTCGTGTATGCATTTTTAAAAACTTCGTTTTGGCCATGTTTTTATGGATTCTGTAATTGGGTTACAAAAAAGAAAAAAAATGCCCGCTTATACTTTTTTTAGGTTTCAAAATGCCATCTGGAATTGAGAGTTTTAAAGTTATCTTCGCGAACGAAAAAATACTGAATTTCCTACCCACCTTTATAAGGTACCCAGTCATAATAATAGTAATAATTGCGTAGGTGTATAAAACTCATTAAATGTAATACAAAGGAACCAATCACTAAAAGTTCTGCAATTAATAACAATGAATGCAAACATTCCAGGTTTGCATTTTTGTAGATAATGCGAAAAATCAATAGGCTTACAATAAAATTCTACTTATCACTTTTTTTTCTTCGCTTGTCGAATTTTATCTCAGCAGTTTCACATATCTATTTTTTTTTTCATTAATTTGTTTGTTTTTTTCTTCCGTTTTTGAATTTCTTTTCTTTTATTTTTTTTTTTCAAATTATGAGAAAGATATTAATTTCTGATACTATTTTTTAAGCTTTTAATTTTCTAATTAGAGGGAAGAGCAATCACTTTTCCGAAAGAACAACTTCTTTCTTATGGTTTTACACACCGTTATTTCATTCCCCCTTTCATCTTTTTCCCTTTAGAAAAAAGAAAGAAAGAGAAACTACGATTTAAGTGGGCGATTCATTTTAATTTAACATTTTTTTTTCCCCGGAACCGATTTCTTCATGTTAACAAACGTTTAAGCTTGAATAAATTCAGTTTTAATTTTTGTTTGAATTTAATGGTTTCTCTGCTGATTAAAATACTTTATTTACTAAGTTTGGGGACAATATGATAAAAGCTGCGGATTGCGTTATAAGAGAACTTTTTACGCATATTTTTTACAGAATAATGCACTTATGTATAAGTATGTTTACTGAGATCAAAAGAAAACATGAAATATAACGTATCGCATGGTACTATGGTGTTTTAAGGATTTAAATCTTAAGAATGCTTCGCTTCGTTTAAAACACTAAACTTCAGATAAGTTGCGAATAGTTGTGCGAATCTTTTACTACCAGTGGTTACATGGTGCTCAATGAAACTTAGTTTTAATACTTTCCGAACTTGTAGACCGTGCCCTGTGAAGATCATTAATGGCTGATGTGATTCGATTGACATGTCTGAGAGTTTTTCAGAGCATAATTTTAAATTTTTTCAAAATAGAGAAAATCATTAGTGCACTAAAGAATCCTCAGACATGTTAGGAGAAACTTTTGCCAAAAAAGATCCAGAATGGAACATAATTTATAAGCTCAGAAAATAACATCAGGACGATCTGTACCTTAATTTGGTGTCCAGTCCCACTTATACAGTACATACATGTCATAACGCCCTGCTTATAGTGTAGGCAAGCATTTACAGCACAACTAAACATTCACATAGAGAAAGGACAAGAGAGAAAATGTACATCCATGCGCCAGCGAGGCTTTGAGCCCGGGACCTCCTCATCATTATACTGTAAAAACAAATTTATTTTTGTGGTGCCCTTAAAATGCGTTGCACTCGAGCCATAAAAGCCTCAATTCTCTCTGAACCATATTAAGCTTAGCAGCCCTACGCCGAGGATCCGGTTACAACCCGGCAATACCATGTTTATTGATCGAAAGAGCTGCTTCCAATCAGTTCTTAGTGGTATGGATAACATTTTGAGTTGTAGATTTTCGTTTTCTAATTTCTACGCTGTAACAAATGAATGTTGTTTTTACAGTATAATACAGCGAAATTTTGTAGTAATAAACTAAAAATTGCTAATTTTACAGTAATAAACTGTAAAGTTGCTAGTTTTACAGCATGCATTTTACAGTTTAAAACTGGAATCTCTGCTGTCAGTATTATACTGTTCCTTTTGCAGTATAATACAGCTAAACTTTACGGAAATAAACTGTAAAATTGCCAACTTTACAGTAAGAAACTGTAAAAGTGCTAGTTTTACAGTTTATTACTGAGCACTTTACAGTTTTAAATTGGAAACTCGGCTGCCAGTATCATACTGTAAAAAATGGTTCATTTTTTGCAGTGTAAGTGTTTGAGAGTCCTAATAAAACCAAAGGTTTGGTGGCGGGCCGCAACGTAACTATAGCAGTAAAAAAAGTGGGCCCACTGTTAAAACTGTAGGATTCATATGACACCTTTTAAGGGTGAAATGATTGTAACATCACATAGGGAGTCAAAATAAGACCCTTAAGTAAGTGATAACCCTTAACCCAAATTACCCTGCGGGTGAAAAATGGAATCTCAGGAGTACAGCAGCGACAGCCTCACTATTCACTACCGCAGATCTCAAAATATACAGATTAATAGTATTAGATATTTCGTTGAAGGCGTGCTCCCCTCCACTTAAAGATAAGTGAAACAACCCCTCAAGTCTTATCGAGGTTTAAGGGAGCACCATCAAAAACATAAGGTCAACAGAAAACTAAAATCCTTTAAAAACAACACCCACAAAAGTTCAATTGCACAGTATGCGTCGTGACCCCCTTGGTACCTTTCTTGGGTACCACTGTTTTACCTAATATTATTAGAATAAACTGGAATTTTATGTTGATGGCTAATGGCTGTTCCTTATTACAGATCTTAATATAAATAGAGGTAAGACTTTTCTAAATTTATATGGCGCACCCTCTCTAATGCTCTGGGGGTTTTGGAGAAGTACCCCCTGCCCCCCCCCCCAAAATACACAATTCCAAAATGTCAAAATATGTCAAACATACGTTATTAAAATTTAAAACTGAATTATAAAAGCTAAGTCCAACTTTTATATCGCTCAGTGGGCACATAAACTTCATTGATTTTCTCGAACCGCTCATTTTCTCAAATTGTTAAGATACATGTTTCGGTAAATTTCAACCATTAATTTTAAATTCAAATACTTTGTATAGAATTTAAGCTTGCAAATTTGTGAAAGACATATTGAGGAACTGAGTTACAAAAGAATATTTCTCCAAACCTATGAATTTTGAATCTGAATATAAAGGAAATAAGCAAATAAAGTAATAGTACCTTATATGGCAGATCAAACATTTCCAAGAAAGATGTTTTGCAACAAATCCACCTTTCAGTTCGATTTTTGTATATTTGCTTTAAACTTCTCTGTAGCTGCTAATATTTTTTGTCCTTTCTTAGATATTAAGAGTAAAAAAAGAACGTTTTCTTCAAATCGGATCCCCTCAAAAGTTAATGAAAGGAGCAGGCATACAGACTTTTTCCAATCTAAAAACACTACTTTAAATTTGCTTGATTTTCAATATTTATTTAAATATTTAATTTAGTTTTGAGTTGATTTTCTTCTTTTTCTTTTTTTTTTTTTTTTTTTGCTTCCACAGAAATTTTATAATACGTTAAGCTTTTTTTTTAGAAATTTTACTCGAAAATTAACTAATAAAAATGAGTTTTAACTTAAGGTAAATTCATTATTTTTTTATCCATTTATGCACTTATTTCGGTAATTTTTCTCGTGAATATCCCTTAGTTGGAGGAAAATAAATGAGTTTCCTACTCAAATGGAATACAGATAAGGAAAATATCCTTTAACTAGGGGTACTCCTTAAGTTCACAGTAAGATAGATTCATAAATAAACCTTTTAAAATAAATATACCAGAGGTTCTATGTTTTCTGCTTGACCCCATACATTATTTAAATTCACACAAAATGATTAAAATAGGGGCTACACAAATCATGATCATCCGTATAACCATTGAGATTTTTTTTACTGATCTGAAAGCAAATCAAGTTTCAGGGGCAATAGTTTACCTCTATATTTACTGTTTCCACGAAGCAACGTCTGAACTAGTGGGGAAAAATTTTTGAGATTTCCTTGTTAGCAAACAAAGTAGTTGTAGTAGCACAAAATACACAATCGAAGCTAAAGATGGAGTTTGGTAGTATTTTCATTGAACTTAAATATCTCAAATTTTAAAAATACGGATTTTTAGGCTGAAAAAAATTGAGCTAATGGCACCATTTAATTCACTGAAATGACTAAAATGTTTAATTACAATTGCCAAGTTTTAAAACAAAATAACATAAATTGATTACTTTATCTCTGCTGACAGCGATTAACCTTTTTACGCTTCCGAATTAGAAAGGAAAACAAGAACTAAAAACAATTGGTAAATCTATTTTTCCCTCTTCATCTCTTGTTTACGTCCGAAACTGTCATTTTCTTCTGCTGTAATTCGGATCATTTTCAGCAGGCATACGGAAAAGTATTTCCAAAAAAGTTCCCTTAGAGAATAATTCACTAGTAAAGTGCCCCTAACATCTTTCTTTTTACCTTAGTCTGTCGAGTCATTTTGTGCTTATTTCGCAAAAGCGTTTCTTTAGACTGCTCATAAAGATTCAATTTAACTAACTTATTCCTCAAAATTATTTATTTTTAAAACAGCCATAAAATTGAGCATAGTGACATCATTGTGTTGATTGAATCTATTGATTTTTCCATTTTTAAGAAGTCCGTGAATGAACAATTACTATCCAAATTAGTAGCTAAACCAGTATTAAGCCCTTTTTGGGCTTTAGTGCAGATTTTTAGTATTTTACTGTAAGCTTGGGTAACAAGTTGGAAATAGTTAGGAATATTTTGTTTCAAGAACATACCGTAAATGATTATAAATTACAATGTTTAGTTATTAAATGAGGTATCTTAAATAAAATTAAACAAATATAAATTTATGAAATGAGAGTTAAAAACTCGGAAAACACACCAGAGTGCATTCCCTTACTAGTACTCTGAAATGAGAAACTCACAATAATAAAAAACGGGTAAGTAAACAACATTGCGGCTGTATGCCAATTCTGTTTTTATCTCATTTAAAAAAAAAAAAAAAAAACTTACTAAAGAGAACTTTTGGACATGGTTACAGAAAAAACAACATTTACAATCATATATTACTTTGAGCTACTAGAATATTATACTATTTTGAGTACAGGTTTTACAGTGACATTAAATAATTAATTATGAATAATTATTTTTATTCCAGTAGACCTTGAAGTAGGTTGCCTAAGGCATTTTCGTAGTGCTGTTATATCTATGCAATATCTTTTAAACACAATATTGTACAGCTGTGACTATCTATTTGAATATTTGGAAGTTATAATATTTTTAGACGATATACAGTCATGCCTCGTTTGTTCGAACACGCTTAAAACAAATTTTTTGCCAAAACGAACTTCAATTATAATCTCTGTCCTGTTGTATTTACAAATTAAACTTTTTTTTTCGGATAAGACGAACTACGGTAAGACGAAGAAAACTTGAAGATCCCTTTGAGTTCGTTTAACCAAGATTCGTCTGTAAACTGTAAAAAATAGATGTTTTTACAGTAGAATACAGTAATAAACAGTAAAAAGTTACAGTAGTTTTACTGTAATGAACAGTAAAATTACTGGTTTCACGGTTTATAACTGTGTATTTTACCGTTTAAAACTGGAACCTCTGCTGCCAGTATTGCACTGTTGTTTCTACAGTATAATACAGCTAACTTTATGGCAATATTGCTAATTTTACAGTATTAAAATTCCTAGTTAAAATTCCTCTAAATAGCTAGTTTTACAGTTTATTACATGTGCTTTTACAGTTTTTAACTGGAACCTCTACTGCCTGTATTATGATGTAAAAACAACAGCTTATTTTTTGCTGTGTATACTAGTAAGAAATGCTCGTCCTCCGCTGTTTTATTTTTTTAAATAATAAATTTTTTTATTACTTTATTTTTTTCTTTTTAATATAACTTTTTGCGCGGGGATGATTAATGGATGAGCATAGTTTTTCTTTGGTAAAAACATACTCTGGATGTATAAGGTGTCAACATAACATTTATGCTGTATCTTATTATACCGTACACTCATCACGAAATAAATGTCTTTAAATGTGCGATTATCACTTAGTGAAAAATACACTTCTAATAAAAGTTCAGTAACTTGTAAGAGTATTTTGTTTTCTGATAAAAATTTTCCAGAATGAACAATCAGCCCACAAATATTTTTACCCGAATTGGCTTTATATAATCTTAGTTTCCCGACACGCATTAACTAGGGGAGGAAGTCCGATTCTGGAAGATCAAAACAACTGCTAATCTCACTTCTCGCCTTTTCCCCATGTTTACCCGGGAAACTGTCAGTTACTTCTATTAGGAAGGAAGATCAGTTGGTCTGAGTGCAAAGACTCATACTTTGCTTTAATCTTTATCAAATCAGAACGAACAGGGAAAAAAATAATTTTTTGAAAGTTACTTATTTTTATGATTACTCTTTCCTCTTAGAATTTTTACTAATACGCATGTTTTATTTTAAGATTTAATGCTTATTGCTATTTTTTCTTTTTTGCTATTTTGAAAAATGGATAATGTTTTAATACTTTTTTATTAGTTTAACATGTGGGTTTGTTAGTACGTATGTATGTAACTCTGAATAAAAGATAAAATTCACGTTTTTAACAAATATGAAAGTAATAAATTTAATACTATTATTAATACTAAAGGCTAAACTATATTACATGTTGATGTATTATAAGTGTTTCAGTTGTTTGTATGTAACTCTGAATATAAGATGAAATTCACGTTCTTTACAAATATAAAAGTGATGTATTCAATACTATTATTGATACTAAAGGCTAAAATTTATCACATGTTGATGAAATATAAGTGCATCTAAAAGATTAGTTTTTAGTTTTTTTAAACTAATTTAAGGATTATTTTTATATCAGAGTCAATCCTGGCATACTGGCATCCAATAGCAAATAATCCCGTTTAATAACCACACATTTATGAATAAAAATATTTCTTGGATGAACTGTATTAGGTAAAATAAAATGTATCTACAAAATTAATGCTTAAAAGTGCAAGTGTATATAAAAGCAATTCAAAGAAATTGTGTTCTGGATGGTTTCAATTAAACATGCCTACGTTTTAAGCGATTTTAAAGTGCAAAAGGGACAGTAATTTCAGGGCTTCTTTAAAAATATTTTTTCGGTGTTTGCCAAATTTGTTTTTCTTTTCTAAGCTCTGCTGTTTCAAAAACAGAGGGAAAAAATCTCCTGAAAATGTTAGCCCTCGGCAATTTCTCTGAGTGCCTGACATTTATACAACGTGTGCAAAAATTGTACATGTTATAAATTCCGATTATTTTTTTTACCCAAAATTAATGGTGTATTGTTAAAATTTACAAATTTTCTTTTTAAATTGGAAAATTTTCGAAAAAGGGCTACTTTTGATTCTAGGTCTATCCTTTTTTTTTACATGTTATTGCCGTATCATCTTTTCAATAAAGATTTTTGTTTAAAAATAAATCTAATACAATTTATATGGGATTCATATTTCTCTGCTGTCAAACTTGAAGCTTTTTTTGATTGAACATAATTAAATAAAACAAATTTAAAAGTAAAGACTGAAAAATGGGAATAAGATATCGTGATCAAGATGTCTCTTTTTTTTTCTCTTTTTTTTTTTTTTTTCTTTTTTTAGTATTTTCAGAATTTTTTCTTAAAAGTTAAAGGTTGAGGAATGGGGGAAAGAAAAAGAGACAGATACATATCTCCATCTCAAAACCCTGCTTTCAAATTTCTTATTTATTAATATTTATTTCATTATTTTATTCATTTTCAACCCTTAAGAATATTTACACGTCACATACTTTTTTTTCATGCTTTTTTATGTTTACCAGAACTAGTACAATAGACCTCTGGTCGCAGTGCTTGATTCGTTTGAGCCCCCCTTTCTCTCATTTCATGTTTACCAGAAAGTTAGCTACAAAGGAACATTTCATGTCATAGTCCCTAAATAAAAAAAATGTAAACTAGTCATGTTTTTCGTGGTCAGTAATGGTGCGCTACGAAATTACGTCAGTTTTTAACGTCAAATTTGGCGCTATTTTTTGCATTCTTTTACAATAATGACGTCAATACTTGCGCAATTAGCTTAAGAAATTACACTCATCTACACAAAACAATATTTATAGCCGTGCACGATTTTTGAATGTGTAGTAGATTTTACAATTTTTGTTTACAAACTACATTTAAAGTATTATCTATATTTAACTCTTTTAGGTACAAAAATATTTAACAAAAAATACCCTACCAGTACAATGCATTTTTTTTTCAAAATAAAAAAAATATCCATTCGTTATTAATGTGTTATTAGACACACGCTTAAAATTATTTTATTGAAATTTGAGAGATTTTTTTATATTTTGGTTTAAAAAATAACCCACCAAGTAACTAGTCATGGAAAATTTGGGACATATTTTGTACCGACAGCCTTGAGAGAGTTAAGAAGAGGTCTAGCATTAAATACAAAATGTAAACATTCAGTTCTCGATTTAATTTGTATCTAAAGATAATGAAAGTACAGTACTGATTTAACTCTTTTAAATCTTTTTAAATTACAGTCGATTTTCTTTCATAAAGATAAGAGCAACACATTTTCCAACTACCACCAAGGGCAAAAGCTAAGCGTGGTATGATTCAAAGCTGAACAATCTACAAAAATCTCCGACTTGGATGCTAAATTTACCTCGTGATTTTCCGGAGAGAAAATTTCGTTCCATATTTAACAGCATAATATCAAAGTGGTCATTAAAAAGCAATCTATCACTATCTACGTCGATCTGGTTGAAATGGAGCTTCTGCGAACGTATATTACCACAGAAGATTACACGTCAATAATCTGTTAAACACGAAAAAACTTTACTATCTTAAAAAGTCTGTCTCAAGAATTTGAATTCCACGCATCATAACGCTGGAGTATAAAGTAAAATGCGAGAACATACAGCTAATATGCTTGATGAAGATAGATTATGTTTACCTGTTTTGGAAGGTAAGTGACTTTTAACAGCACTGTAACAGACATCAAGTTATTAGCATTATTTGTACAACAGGTAATCACAGAACTAAAACTATGTATTTTTATGTACGAGTCGCTCAAAAGACAAAGCGTTTAATTTTTTTTTTCATTTTTATACTTTATTTCTGATTATTCAAGTTCTTCATATTTGGAAATTTGATTTTTAAGGAAATACTTTCGAGACTCTTCTTGTTGCTCTATTTAACCCATTAATGCCTAGCGTCCCTTTTTAGGGACGGTCCAAAAAAGGGTCTGAATTTCCCCAAAATGAACATTTCAACCAAATAATAGTGTTCAATGAGTACCTTGGTATTGTTTCAATTCGTTATTAACAGATTGCAGCACATAACCATTCTAAAGTGCATTCTGTAGCAGTTTCAAAATGATCTTTATCAAAAATGACATCGTTCACAATCTCAAGGAAAAAAGCTAAGTTTTCAAACTTATTCCCAGATTCCCAGTTTATGTTAATTGCTGATTTTATTTTTTCTTATAAAAGGTTTTTTTAAATATTATATCGTAGGCAGAAAAAAATTTGAGTAAAAAAAGTATGTACCCTCTGGGGTCTATCGTAACTTTTAAGGGACGATTTTTCTTTCCTTAATAAAAAAATTATTTTTTACATAATATTTTTTTTATTATTTTTCCTGTCCATTAGACACTGTTTGTAACCAGTATACAAAATATCTTTGGAAAAAAAATGTCAGGCATTAATGGGTTAAAGATGAAATATTCTGAGAACTTTTGACAGTCCAATTCAGTTTATATTGTGCAATATTATCAGACGCAATTTAAACGCTTGTGGATTCAACCTGCTGTAAAACTTAAATGACATCAATTTAACTAATATAAAATCCTTTTTTTAAAGAAACGTGAGTAATACTTTCTAACAGTAGACAATCCTGATCATTTTCACTAAACGTAAATTTTGAAATGGCTTTATAAAGAGGTAATTCACACTATATTTTCCCAAAAGCATAACACAACTGAAATGAAATATTTTTCTACGTGATTATTTTATGCTTTTTCTAAGCAAACTCGCAATTCGATAAAAAAACATTAAAATATATATTTGACTTATAACACTTAATTATAACGATTTAAATACTTATATCATTTAAATATAATTATATCTGTTATTACGCAAAACT
Source organism: Uloborus plumipes (assembly GCA_038373865.1). NCBI lineage: Eukaryota > Metazoa > Arthropoda > Arachnida > Araneae > Uloboridae > Uloborus > Uloborus plumipes. The sequence goes on along the minus strand of JAXGGA010004104.1, from coordinate 80,380 downwards.
TTTAATATCTCACTGTTTTCTTTCCACTTTTCCTTATTACAAATTGTTATTATTTTCCAATCACTTAGTTAAAAGTTTCTCCCTAATTACAGATGCAACAAATTCAAAACATTGCAATCGAAAGTATATTCATATGTTTACAGCAAACCTAGAAAGCGAATAACAACCATGCATCAATATTCTGAAATGTTTGAGATACACTTTATCCTGCAGAACAGATAAATGTTGAAAATACAATCGGAAAAGGCATTGGTTCGTGCCGTGGATATTCCATGCAATCGATCAGTGACCCTTGCCTTGAGGGTAGTCTTTTTGAACTCACGGACTTAAACTTTCACTGACGTCTATTTTTACCTGCTATTATTTGCTGGAAAGTCTCTGCATGGTCTGACAAATAAACAAACTGCACAGATGTAAAAATATGTTTGGACTTATTAAAAAAAGGAAAAAATAGATATTTTTATTTATATTTTAAAGCCATTAGAATATATTAGCACAATAAGAAGTTGCTGTTATTATACTATGAAGCTGGTAGAGATACATGTTTATGTTGTTGTTTAAATAAGAGTGGTGTAAGTCATCTACCATAGCTACATACTATGTTAGGATGTTTCTACATAGCCTAAAAAATAGACAAAGTGCATAGATGCAAAAATATTTTTAATATTTTTTTTGGTTATTTTTATTTAGATTTTAAAAATATTGGTGTATATAAGCAATTCTGTGAAACTGATGACATACTATGAAATAGGTGGAAATAGATGTTCATGTCGTAGTTAGAATGAAAGTGGTATAAGGTATTGTAAAATATTTTCAAGTTATTCAACAATCTTCATACAATACCAACACAAGAAATGATGTATTTTGAGCATTTTGACTTTGAAGCTGAACAATTGACTGCACAAAATCCGCATTAAAGTTTACAGAAATTTTGTTCTGTCAATTATAGGGTAAGTTGGCGTAGAAGAAAACGTGGGTAAATGTAACTTCATTACCACATTTGTGATCATTTTTGAAACTAAACTGTTGGTGAGTAGAGAATAGGGAACATACACTATACGGCCGTGCTAACCGCTAAAGTAGTATCTACAGTCGAGCTCAAACTAAGATATTACTCTTTAAAGTTTTGCGCCAATATGTATTTGATTCAGATGAAACTTTTCAAGATTGTTTTTAAAAATATTTCCCTTTCTCAAAGGACCATATAATTTTATATTTTGGTAAAATACTTCACCAAGGTGATATCACCAATACCTGGTGGTGATAACTCAATTTTGTTAAAAAGTGCAGATAGACTTTTGTGCTTAGCACTGCAGTATATCGCCAAACGTTATGTAACACTTTAAAAATTGCATTTTTAAGGACTTCTATAGAAAAGATTATTTGTCTCTATACCATCTGTCCCATAAAATATAGATCTGAGGGAGCTGATATTCCCAAATAAAATTTAAATCACCCCCATACATTTAGGAGACTAAAAAAAATTGGAAGAGTTAACGTTTTTTGACCATAGTTCATTGTAAATAGCTGAGAATAAGCTGTAAATTTCAGGAATTAATTTACATACTATGTATAAATATTTAATACATTTTTGTGAAGCATTTATATTCAAGAAGATATTAACATTTTTTTTCCAATCTGTCAATTTTATTTACCAGTTGTTAGCTCATATCACGCAGAGTTTTCCGTCCAACATTACCAAATCTTCAAAAAACATGATATCATGCCAGAAAAATATCGTATAAAAATTTCAAACAAAAATATTCATTTGAAAATTCATTGAAATATGAACATTTAAAACAATTAGTTTTCCACTGCGTATGCGCGAACGACAGCGATTTATAGCTATATTTCTTTTAACCATATAAATGTTTTAACTCTTAAAAAATCTAGATGACTATCCTTAAAAATTAGAATGATATCAGCGATCAAATGAGCTGTATTTTAATGATAAAGTTGAGGTGACAAATATGATTAAAATACCAGAGGAGCCAACTTTTGACCATAGTTGACTATTACAATCAATATATTTAAATGCAATCCCTTTTTTTCCTATTTTTAAGATCGAGCTCTGTTGAGTATTTTAAGAAAATATGGTTACTATTGATGACTTTCCCTATACTATTTTTAGCTTTGTCCACTTGACCTCCCCCCCTCCCCCCAAGTCATAAATACATATGAAAAATAAAATGTCGTAAGCCTATTTAAGTCATTTTCTTCCTTCCTTAAATTCAGTGCTCTGTTTATTATAATGTAAAATAACAACAAATTTTTGCAGTTTTCAAAAAAAGTTTTGTATTTACTATCCACCTATGATAAAAAACTTCGATTTTAAAACCACTTTACTCTCTACTTTATGCGAATAACAAAATCAGCTTTCAGAATGAAGAAAATATGACGAGCCTTTTTCTTACCTTTTGATTTACAGGACTTCCGTAATTTCAGCTTTTTCAATATGCATATCAAAGCGGTCATATTTTAGATCCTCCGCCCAAAAACTTGCCAAAAGTAAATTATGTATATCACACTACGCACGAACATTGTCTTAACTTGCCTCTATATTTTTCGTCTAAAAATATGCTTTAAGTGGTAGCTGCGCATCTCATTTTATACCTTCAACAGAATTAACATATTTCCAAAATGAGGAAAATACAGCTAAAACATTCTCAATTATTCAGCATGAAATAAAAGTTGTGCAGTGAAAAATATACGAAAAAGTGAAATTGCACTTAAAGTTTTATTTAAAAAATGTAAAAAAAAAAAAAAGAGTTAAAAAACTTGACCGGTAAAGAAAATGGCGCTTATCGATCTTTTATATTTTTAAAACTTTGCTCTATGCTCTAAAGCAAAATTACGAAAACTTGGCACCTCAAGAGATTCTATTATGTTACTCTTACACAGCTCTGCTAATGGTCTTCATTGCAAAGCGTTTACTTCTTTCTAGTCGGTGTTAATGTTTTTATCACATCTTTACTCTATTTAGAGTTGTGTAGAACTTTTTTTAATAGACAGGTGAAATTAAGACTTATACCTTATTGAGTTATTGGAAAAAGAAATCCTCTGTAAGAAGTCATAGTTCAAATTACGACTTCCAGATGAGAAGGGGATAAAAAACATAACTATAAAACTAAAAAAAAACATATATACAATATGTAATTAAAAGCTTTGGAACACTTCCAAAAATTATTTTTTTACGAATTTCTCGAGGAATACACTTATTGTTCCGTAACTTTTGTCACGTAAAATATAGGCTTCAGCTGACATTTCCCAATAAAAATTAAATAACTTGAAAAAATTAGGAGATCATTAAAACATGAAGAAAGGAAAAACGTAATTAGTTAGGAATAAGCTGAGAATTTTAGAAATTATTTTAATTACAATGTAAAATCATTTTGTAGATTTTTCTTTAAAGCTTCACACCTTTTTCAGTTTTTATGAAGATCAATTGGAATTTTATTTTAATTAGTAGCCACATCTACTCTACGAAATTTTAAAGATTGGAATTGGTATGTGTCGCGCTTGCGCAGTGAGAAATAAATTCCTGCAAATGTGTATAGTTTATTAAATTTCCAATTTTTTATTTTTAGTTTCAGTATAATATTTTTGCGTATGCTGATAAGTTTATTGAAAAGTTGGTAAAGTTTGATGTAAAACTCTGCTTTGTGAGAAAAAAACCCAGTGAATGAAGTTGGTATTTGTGATAGAAATGTTTATATTTTCGTGAATATAAGTGATACTTTTCCGAAAATCCATAAGATTATTTTAAGTAGAAAGTAAAGTAATTTCGGAAATTAACAGCTTATTCCCAGATATTTATGATGAAAGGTGATCAAAAACTTTTTATTCATCAATATTTTGCTAGTTCCCTAAATGCATGGGTGATTTAATCTTTATTTGAAATTGTCATTCATTTTATGTGACTAAAACTACAGTATCATATTTCTTAAGAAACTTGTAAAACTAAATTTTTAAAAAATCCCCTAATCCTTTTTGTAATCTAGATAGATGAACTGCGTCTAATATGGTCTACCATTTACTTTTCTATGCATAATTGGTTTTGAGATAAAATTCCCAAATCATCAGTGGCGCTGTATTATAACTACCTGTAATAAACACCCGCAAAAGAAGTTGTAGTATTTATATATTATTATTATTATTATTGTAGTCGACAAAATTAATATTTGATAAAAAATGAAAAATGGAGGGTAATATAAAATGGCTGCTTTAAACCATTTAAAATCTTCACATGTTGCGTTTCTTTTGCGTAATGAAGCATCTGGTTCGTTCTATTTTGCATTATATATCGGTTAATCCCTAAAAACTTTTTCATACGGTCAGTAGAATGCTATAAAAGAATATTCAGCTTCGTTGCCTCTATTTTACTCCTGCCTATATTATTCCATACCGCATTTCGCTTTTTATACCTTCATTTACATAAATACGTACTGATGAGGATGATTGCAACGAAAGCAATTCAGTATGCTATAGCTAAAAATTTCATGCATTGAAGCAAACAAGAAATTAATAACACAGATGTCGTCTTTTTTGTGCTGGCTTCATGATAAATGTTAACGGTTGAAGTAGCATGCTATTAATCCGGGAAAAAGCTAAACGGCAAAAAATAATTTAAAAAATTACTTCAACGGAAAACCATTTTACAGATAATGTTTTAATCTATGAAGATATCAAAACCCCATTTTATTTTCACACACATAATAAAATCTCTAATTCTTATATTATGTATAGTTAAAAAAAATAGTTTAACCGTAAGTTAGTAAAGTTTCACGTAATAAAAGTTAGAAGATTTTATTATTGTATTAAAACCCATCTCTTTTGATTGTTATTGGCCAATATCACACGAACTACTCCACGTAAGACAATCACAATTACATTGTAAAATTTTAAATATTTTTTTCAAAAATCCTTCAAAAATATGAACGTTGTAGTCTGTTTTCTAGAAATATTAAACACTGCATGCCTGACTGCGAAAAGTAAAATAGATGCAAATATATGGCTTTTACAAAACGAAGAGAAAACATACATGTAGTATAAAACATGTATGTAGTATACTGTATGTAGTCTTTCTCCTGTAATTTCTTTGGGTGAATATGTTGTTGCGTTGTGAATGGATGCCCGCCATATAAACGGGTCACTGTGGCATGCGTATGTACTGTAAAAGTCGGACTTAACACCAAATTGCGGTTGGGAAAGTGAAGCAGCTCATCCCAAATTGCCAGCTTAGTCGGCACAAGACAACAACAAAACTAAAAAAGAAAAAGAAAAAAACATTTTAAAAAAAAATATTTTAGAATTATCTACGCACGCACTTTGTGTCTTTTGAAAATTCTTGAATTTTAGCTATTCTAAAAACAAAACAAACAAACGTAGTAAATAATGCATTGTCTAGACAAAAAAGTATTACAAACTAGAAATTTCTTTTTGTGCCGAATGTATTCTACATGTTCGTTCTCATCGCAGAAAAGAAAACCCTGCATAGAAAAACCGACTCTATCCCTGCTAGTTTGACTTCCGTACCTGATTAGCTAAACTTGGCTTTTCTGCCACCAACGAAACACGTAATCAGATTCAGTTTGTCTTTCCATAAAGAGCTCAGTGTGGCACGAAATGTTTCTTAAAGCCTTTTCTTACACTGTCACTGTGTCTCGAGCCATTTTGATTCACTCTTTTCGTGTTCGATGTTTGCTTGAGCTCTGAATCCGCCAAGGTATCACGCGATAGTTTTGCTTTATCTTCGCAGGTGCTTCTTCCCCCCTGTCATTCTTTCTTTTTGTTTCGCCTTCACTTTTCGTCGACAAAAAAAGATTCTCTTTGATCTTGATGGTGGGAACAGCATCATTATTTTTGGATAAAGTAATAGAGAATGATATCGAGATATTTGTCACTACCTCTTTGAGATTTAGTGCACCACTGTTGGTTAAGGATGATAGATATAGATGGATAGATATAGAAGTATATATCAATGCTGTATAAGTAAATTGATGCTTTGAAACATGTACAGACATGTAGAGAGATAAATATATAGATGTATATATTGTTACATTTTTTTATTTGGATGTCATTTTATGGGTGCCATTTGTGGTTATCCTGCTGAATTTGGAGTTTAAACCTATAATTTTCATGCAACGTTATCTCAGATTCTGTAGCTTTACCCATAAGTAGTTTTCATTTCTTTAACAAATATTTTAACATAATGTATAAGAGTTAGGCTCGCGAATCAGGCTTTATATTTGGTAACTGATTTTTGGCACCAAATTTGGCAAGACTTTACCAAGTTTGGTGACAGTTCGAACTTTATAACTCCCTAGAGTTTTCTGTAATATTGGCGCAGTTATTTTTCCCGAGGAGCTGCTTCGAACTTGTGAGTGAGATCTCTCGCTGCATTCACCGTCAACTCCAACCCCGTGGTTAAGAGTGAATACGGTCTTTAACTAGAAGTCACCGCTAGTTTCATATTCACTGTTAATTTTAACTATAGGCAGTCAGGTCTCGGCAACCATGTATGGTTGGAAAGACCTCACCAGCTCCAGAGCTAGATTAACGAAGCAAACATAAAAATGCGCCATCACATTTCGGCATTCTGAGATACAAACACAGCGATTGATCGATCCAATTTATTAGTACGTTAATTATAGTTCGAAATACAAGATTCTGATCAAAAGAAAACATTTGACTTGCAAGCTGCAAATGGACTAAAATATGAACAGACTAAACTTCAATGCCTCTGTACACACAGAAGTATGTTCGTGTGTAAAAAGTTTTATTATGTGGGAAATTTTCTTGCTTTCGTAGGAGAGTTATGTTACTTCAATAGTGAGTTATATTATTTCAATGGAAATTGTTGCTGTAGCTTACGTAAAAACAATTTATCCACAGCAACATTGCATCAAAATCTTTTAATGGGCATTTTTGTATCTTTGAAGTTCTCTGTACCCAAATAGCACACTTCGTTTTTTAAAGGTTGTAAAATGATTATTAACGTTGTAAAAACCGCTTAAAAGCGTTTAGAAAACGTTTAAAGGTTATTTGTGCTACCTAGGTAATGATCAGAATGCAGATCGTTAAATCACGACCGTCGTCAATGGTTCTAATCTAATTAAGAAAAGGTATCGTGAAAAATTCATTTTATTGATTCAATGGCTATAAAACTGAAGGCTATACTTTCTTCATGTGGAATTCTTAGCATAAAAGAAGTTTCAATGCGTTTAGTCAACCCAATTGTCACTCATTTGAAAAACTTGGAGTGATCAATTATTGGAAGTTAAACAGTAATGATCTAGCATCTTTCATCACGCGTACAACTTTAACAGCTCAAAACTTACTTCTCAATATCTTCATAATACTTCGTTGTATATAGGTTACAAATTAAAATACATACATATACCAGCGTGCACGAGAAAAATCGTTACAAATCCAAACTTTAGTAAAAAACATATAAGCAGGTGCAAAATGAAACGCAATTTACTGAAAAAAACTGAAACATTTTCAAAGTATTAAAAAGATTCTATCGATTGTTGTTAGTTTTTTTTTTCACCTGTAAAAAATTACAAATTTTAAGTAAAGATTTAACTAGGCAATGCATTTAGAAATAATTTGATCTTTTACTACTAATTTGTTCAGTGATAAAATTGTCTTCTCAAAAAATTACAATTTACTTGCGCTAAAGTTAACCGAATTTACTGTCGAATCAGTATAACAAAAAATCGAAAGCAATACATATCAAGTAATACTAATAACAATCTAAGCTGTTGACCTACTAATTTTTCAGTAACAAAATTGTTTTCTCAAACCATCACCTTACTTGCGCTGAATTTAACCAAATTTACTGTCGAATCAGTGTAACAAAAAATCGAAAGCAATATATAGCAAGTAATACTGATTACAATCTAAGCTGTTGATCTCACTCATGCACTGATATTACCTATTTCAGACCTTGCAGCATAAATCTTCAAACAGTAGACAGTAAACATTCGACTCGAACATCACTCAATATCAATGATATATCATTATATAGTAATCCTACGCTTACAATATAATAATACATAACTTCCTATGCGTCGGCATGATAGACTTTATCTTATTTTATGGGGTGTAAAACTCGTGTTTCGTTTTTTATCATTCTTTAATTGACGATCCTTTAAAATTCTGCGCAATGCCAAAGCTTGTATGGCCCTGACTGTCATCAGCTAACATAGCAATAATAATATTTTCGGGATGTCCAAAATATCGGTTTCGTTGAATTACTAAATCGAAGACCGCTTGTAATGAGTTTGGTGAATACTGCGACTACATTTTGGTGTTATGCAAATGCTTAGCTCCGAAGATACATACAGGCTAAGTATTAATTAAAAAAATAGTGTTAGCATTTTCAGTTTTCTCATCATTAAATGTATAATAAGGAAATATTCATATTATAATTCATCGAAAGAAAATGAGTTAACATTTCAACTGCTTATTTCAGTGTATATTTGCAGAGGTAATTTTGAATAATTTAATCCCAGGTAAATTTAATTAAGAAAATGATGATAAAATTGAAATTGCTGAAGCAAAAAAATTTTAATCGCCTTTTTTTATCTCGTAAAACATTTTTTTACGTATTACTTTCCTACTTTTTTTTTCATCTCACGCTTGATTTACAATATATACTACAAAATGAAAATCAAATGGGTAGATGTGGGATGAAACATTTATTAAGGAAAGCGCATTAGCGTTACTTATTTCCTTAGAAAAGTCTCTTAAGTAAATTCTTAATTTTATGTTAATGAAATGAATAAAATATTTTTTCCTATTATTTTTATACATGCATGATAATAAGGTTGATTAGGCTTGCAAAAAAAAAAAAAAACAGAATACAACTTTTATTTTTTCGTTCGTGAGAAAACTTGTTTTCTTCAATCAGCACACCTCAACATAACGATATTGTATAATATCAATTTCATGCTGACAACCTTCATAACAAATCTTGAAGAAAAGTTTATTGTGCAAATAAACTAAATCAAAACAACTACTCTAGTTTCTCAAATCAAACGAGATATTTAACCCTTCTGCTGGCTCAGCTTTTACTAACATGAAAGGTCGCGTGTATCTCTGGAATACACTGCTGTATACATTGAAAATTTTAGCATATCCAGCAGCTAAACATCATGAGTCTAGTCAGCCAGTAATGTTGGATTATGATTTGAGATATTTTAATAATTTTAAATTAACTACTATAGTTCCTCTATTGAGACAAGATACTGTACCTCCCAGCTTAAGCAGCGTCCATACTTATATAAAAGGTGGCACGTATCTCTCAGATACACTACTCATTCATATAGCTTTTCGGAATACCTCGCAGCTAAAATTCGTAAGTGTAGTTAGCTAGTCATTTTAGATAATAATGTGAGATATATCTTTTTAGTTTTTATTTGAATTTAGTGTTGGAAAAGGAGTAGTGTATCTAAGAGATGCGAGCAACTGTTAAAGTAAGTTTCTGTTGCATTTGATGTCCTATGTTTTTTTTTTCGTTTTTTTTTTTTCTTTTGGAAATTTTCAGTGGAACATCATTTTAACGTATTTCTAGGGTTCGTTCCTTAAAAAAAATGAATTGCACGTAAGCCTAAAATATTAAAACAGATAGAAAATCGAAGACAGCAGTGTCACGTAACGTAAACAGTTGTGCGTATCTCTCAGATGAAAACAGCGTATGCGCGAATTGCTACTGATACTAAAAAACATCACTGATGACTAAAATTTAAATTTGGAGGGGGGAAAACTGGAAAATTCAGACTTCTGTAGCTCTATATGACGAAAAGCTATAATATGAACTTAGTCTTAGTGTGTCTTGTAAGCACGCGCACGTGTTGGAGAGTTAAAGGCATAAATACGTGTGAAAAATCATATCTATCATAATTTCCGAGACATTGAATATTTGTAACAAATTAAAAAATTAGCAGTAAAAATGCACAAAACTAAACATTACCGTGCATTCTCCAAGCCATTAGTTCCCGAACTGGGTACCGTAGGAAGAAACGAGGGTACCGCTAAGTCTCCATAATATCAATATATAATACCGAGATTTAAGGGGACACTTTTTTTAAAAGTCTATGGGAACTTAATGGCTAATGCAATTTAAAAAGTACCTCTTTAATTTTCGGTGTGCGATATGCGTATATATTTTGGCGTATAGGTTCAAATTCGTAAAAGCTGCTTTGAATGCTGAATAAAGTAAAAATGCATTTTAAATATACTTTGAAAAAAATAAAACATTACAAAGTATTTTGAATACCACATTGGTAAAATACATCACACGAAAGCCTAAAATTATAAAAAAAAAATATAATTTGAGGGCAGTGAGATTTGAAGTAGTGATCTCAGTTGATCACTATAAAAACTACTACACGTGCCACTAATTTACAATTACATTGATTTCTTTGACCACAAGACAAGGTGGCCGGCTCTCGACTGGTTGAATTCAAAGAAGTCTGACTCGGATGAGAAAGTCCCGAGTTCAAATCCCGACTCGGCCATGGGTGTACTTTTTCTCTACTATCCTTGTCCTTTGTGTGAATGCGTTGTTATGCTGTGAATGGTTGCCTAAGCTATAAATGGGTTCTTATGGCATGTGTGTACTGTGGAGCTCAGACTTTCCACCAAATTACGAGGCAGTTGAAAAAAAGAAAAAACTTCCTCAACAATAGATGCTGCGGTTACGCACTATCCGGAACAAGAACTTTGAATTAAAAACAAGGGATGAAATTTAGCTGAATTAACAATGTGTCTCAGACAATAAGCAAGTAATAAATCTGATAGTCTTACTATGTTTGATAATTGATGTTAAATTTTTAATGCAGCTTTTAATCATAGTTGTCACCATTTTGCAGACGGTGGAATTTTATATAATTTCTCCTGTTCAAAATGTAGGAAATAGATTTGTAAATGTCAATTATTCCCTATTTATTGCTTCATTGCAGATGAAACCAAAGATATATATATATATATATATTTTTTTTTTTGATGAGGTCTTCTTAAACAAGTATTGTCATGTTGCAACTTTTATTACTTGTATTGTTGTGTTTATTGTCCACCTCTAAAATATAACTGAAGTGGATGTAACTTTCCATATCTTGTTTACTTATAAGCCGTTTCCCAGAAAGGTAATTTTTTTTAATTTTTAGCAAAAGCTTTCGCACATTATTTATCCTCTAACCTGAATAAACTTGAAAACGCGCTCACTCTTCTTCAGAGTTAGTGCCTATTAGCATGGAATAAACCTATGCAGATTGTTAGCGAGTTTTTTCTCTCTCGATAAACTAAGCGAAGTACTATGTTAGCATATTTTTAGAACCGGAAGACAAAAAAAAGTATATAGTACGAAGCTGTCCTATCAACAGGAGATCCCGCAAGCAATGAAATATGTTTTTCCTAATAACCAATGGATGTCTTTTCCTGGAATAATTTTTTATACGTCGATCGAATTGAGGGATATATATTTGATAGCTTTATTATATTGTAGTTGGAAAATAAATGAAAAGTAATGTTAAAAAATAATGTATTTTTTGATTTATATACGTTATTATCAATCAAATAAAACAAAGATGGTAACTAATTTTAAATATTTTTTATCTTTCTTTCTGAATGTTTGCTTGTAAGATGGATGTACAGAGGCAAAACATTTAAGTTATTCAAAAGTTTGGACTGTCCAATCATGAAGAAATACGATTGTGAATGCCTTACATATAAATATGTAGATCTGAAGACTATATATAAAAATATACCTCGAACATTTTCAATGAAAAAAATTCTTGAAACTCTTAATATCTTAAACTGTCATTTTAGTTTAGTCATTTTTGCAATTTCCAATTATGCATCTAAGACTAACGGTCGCTAAAATAGAATCAAATGTTAAACGTGTACATACTTTATGTATTTAGCTATTAGGATTTAGAGCACCGTTATTGAAAGTTGCAATATAAACTGATAGCTGGAAGTCTTTATCTGAGGGACGCTTTTCTTGTAAAATAAATTAACTATTTTAGTAAAAATGCCATTAAATATTGAACATAACTATAATAAGATGCAGTGTTACGAAATAAAGGTGTATATAACTCTTGACTTGAAATTATCACCATTTGATCTTTAATCTAATAATTAATGTATCATGACTGTAACACTAGAATTAGACTAACCAATGAGTCTGGGAGTTTATTAAAAGATGTTAAACTTAGTGAGTCTGTCTAAACTGTTCACACGTATACAAATTCACTTAAGTTTTTGAAATATTTTTTCCTTTTTTGAGTTTCCTCCAACGTTTAACTTGGCCAAGTAATATTCAATACAATAGGTGGGAAAACTATGAAAATTATTACTTTTATCACTACTACGCCGTTTAACAATTTTTTGTAGAAGTGAAAATATCCTTAAGTGCTATTAACCCGGATATCCATTACAGGAGCGTTTTTTCTTCGCTAATAAAATAAGTAACTTGGGAATAAAAATAGTTTCGCATTACCGTTAGGCAATGTTATTGTGTCGACCTGTGCCTAGGAGATAACCATCCATCAAACCTTTCCTGGTGATAGCCTAACGAGTTGATTTATTTTAAACGCCATGTTTAGTCTCAAACGCATGAAAATACATTTTTCTAATTATGTGTGTATATATATATATATATATATATATATATATATATATATACAGGGTGGTTATAAATTAACAGGAGATGTTTGGAGCCCTATAGCTCGCGAACTACTGGGCGAAATATTACCGAATTTCGTGAGCGTGCAAATTAGACCATGGGATTTTGATTTCATGAATAAAAAAAATTAGTTTGAAAAATCACCACCAGGGGGGAATTTGGCGCTGTAAAAGTGTATTATTCTGATTATCGAAGAATTAATTGCTACTGACAAAATATGCATCCATTTTATTTGCAAAAATGACTTTTTTGTCACAAATGTGGTTTGATATGATTGCCATTGTAAAGTTGTAAGAACTGCATACGATGCACAACATTTTCTACGGCAGCTCGTAACATATCAGAATGGATTTCTTGATGAGAATGCTCCCAGTCCGTCATTTTACAGATGATCGCTAAACGCAACGCGTTTATGCAAATTATTGCATTCTATTTGGTTAAATGGACCGCTATTTTGTTCGTGGTGATTTTTTTTAATAGAAATTCTACGGCGATCATATTAAACATCATTTGCAAAGCACAATCATTTTTGCTTGGCGAAATTGATTTATACAGCATCTTTTCAAGTTTAATTCGCGATATTCAGTGTAATACACTTTTACAGCGCTAAATTTCCCCCTGGTGGTGATTTTTCAAACTATGTTTTTTTTATTCCAGAAATCAAAATCCCATGGTCTAATATGCCCGCTCACGAAATTTGGCCATGTTTCGCCCAGTAGTTCGTGAGCTAAAGGGCTCCAAACACCTCCTGTTAATTTATAACCACCCTATATATATATATATATATATATATATATATATATATATACAGGGTGGCCCAAAAGTCAGGACGAATTTAAAAAATTAATATTTCGAGAACGAATAATGATAAAAAGATGCGGTTTGAACTAAATGGATAGGAATGAAGGCGGATTTTATGTGGGCAAGAAAAAAAATAGTTCAGTAAGTGACCGATAGGTGGCGCTGTGATATTTCTAATATAGGATTATGCAAAACAGCAAGCGATATAAAAAAGAGCAACTGCCTCAGGTAAGGGATGTTGAAGTTTAAATGAACCAAAATGATGTCCATGATTGAGAAAGCCCTTTTAGTTAAACTATACTATAAGAATTCGGAACGTGCCACTGCGGCAATAAGAGTATATCGCTCATTGAAAGGTATGCGAAAACGCAAAGGACCAATTACGTCTTCTGCATTGAACAAATTGATTAAGAAATTTGAATCTACAGGTTCTTTGGCGTCGCGTCCAAGAAGTGGACGTCCCTCAGCAGCCACTACTGTTGCCATGACAGTGGAGCAGACGGTGGATTCCATGTCGGTGGTTACTGCACATGGCGTGTGTAGTGCTTGAGAAGTTTCGAAACAGACAGGACTTCCGCGCAAGTGTCTGCCGAGCACTGCGAATAACTTTAAAACCGTATCCATATAAGTTGCAACATCTCCAAGAACTTAAACCGCCTGACTTCAACTCTCAGCAAGATTTTGCAAATTTTGTATTCAGCAAGATAGAGGAGCAGCAAGACTGGCTTCATACTGTGTTTTGGACAGATGAAGCACATTTCACCCTCTCTGGCGCTGTTAACACCCACAATTGTCGAGTCTGGACCACAGAAATTCCACATGCATATGTGGAGAAACCCTTGCAACAACCTAAAGGGACAGTCTGGTGTGGCTTCACTGCTGATTTCATAATAGGTCCGTTTTTTTTTCGAGGAAGTCACACAGACGGGTTTTAAAACGGTTTCTGTGACTGGTCAGCGCTATGTAGCATTGTTAGAGAATAACATTATTCCTGAATTGCAAGCGCGACAGGCACTACAAACTGTTACGTTTATTCAAGATGGAGCACCACCCCATATTGCTCTGCCGGTGCGACGATTGTTACGATTAACATTTGGAGAAGATCGCACAATCAGTCGATTTTTTAATAACGCTTGGCCTCCAAGATCCCCAGATCTTACGCCTTGTGAATTTTGGCTCTGGGGATTCCTGAAGTCAAAAGTATACCGTGACCAGCCGGCGTCACTAGTAGTCCGGGCGCCAAATGGCTAATTATAGGGTAACCTTGTTTTGACTTATGAATAAAATTTTTTCGCTGTTTTTGATCGCTTATGTTATGTACATTTCAGATCCGATTGATGCCACTCTGTCATAGTTGAGCATTTTGAGAAATTCAAGATGGCGTCCAACATAGCGCTCAAAAAGTTAAATATAGTTTTGAGGCGATATTGTTACATGGCATATCCTTCTATATGTTTTTTGGGTCAAGGAGTTAGAATATAAAGTCATTTTTTGTTAAAAAACTAATGCATGCGTAGTTTTTTAACATTTTATTGTACTAAATGGACAAAATTATATTGTAATGCTTAAAATAATAAATTAAGGAATTGCGTTTTAAATATTAACGTTAAGGATACAAAAGTTGACATAAAAAATATACATATATAGTTACCTGAGCTCAAGGTTACATAATTATGAGGTACAAATCAAGCTTAAATTCTTCTTCAGAGTCACTTTCTCCTATTGATTGAGCTATACTAGTGTTTGGATCACAGCACCTCTCCACTTCAAGTAAGCATTGACACAGCAAGCTACACGAAATATTACTTGCTCTGCAACTACATCTCATAGTAATGCAAGATTGTTGAGAACGGCATGAGCACTTTGTCATTGCTATAATACAATCTGGTGCAATTTGGGTATTTTTTGGAATGGCAATGGGAAAAGGCTCTTTATTTACTTCATTTTTTTGCCAACCAAATGATGTTGGATCTAGGTAAAGAAATTGTGAACTGCTTGCAGATAACCAAAAAATAGTTTGCAAGTGAGCTCGCTGGACATTTTTGGCAAAGTATTCCATAGTATGTGGTAATGAAGAAAATGAAGGTGCTTGTAGTTGCGCTTGACCTATCTTTTTTGCCCAAAGGGAAATTCTCACTTCTGTCAGATCTGTAGCACCCTCAATACCATAGCAAGAAGCAACAAAATTTGTGCATTCCTGAATTACTTCTGTCATACAGCTCTCTCTATGGCCCAATAATCTTAACCGTTTGCCTTTTTGGAGACACTTAAAAGCTATTTTCTTTCCAATCCCATAGAGAGGAGCAACAGAATCCCAACCAGAATCACAACCATGAGCCGCCGGCAAACTGGGAATTATCTTCGTGTGTTTCAAAACTGTTTCTTTGATATCTACTCTTGCCCGTCCTGGTTTCAACGATACCATGAAAACTTCATTTTTCAAATCTAATTGATGGTAATAAAACAACAGCAAAACGAAGACGTCAGTGTCGTCGCATATGACGTGAACAGTTTCATTTTCTTTTCTTTTCATTTCAGCTATTAGCTGCTGGAGCATTATAATATCTGCTTCTTCGTGTATTGTTTGTAAATCAGGTCTCTTTGTTAGGGTACCCCTACATATTTCAAACGGTGTAGCATTTTGCCCCGTAAGAATCGAATGGTGCTCAAGTGGGACATTACAAACATTCGTAAAAATATACTGGCATAAAAGCTGGATCAATTGGCGTTTGTTATCATTACTTGACAACGTTATATTTTGTGACGAAAGTGGCGTTGTTTCAGTAATTTGAAACTTTTTTTCCCCAACTAGCTCTCGTTGCTCTCTTAATGCTATAGTCGTAGTATCTGTCGAACACCAGGTTAACATTAGCATCTTTTAATATGTCAGTGATTTTTTTTCAGGAATTTTTTTAAGAAATCACTCTCAATCCCTCCTACAGGCCAATGCACAGCCCACAGTAACGCACAACCGTCTATGATTATTAGTGTAGGTGGCTTACTTCTTCTAACAGACTGCACCACACTCGTGGCATTCATTAATGCGACTTACTCACAGCTTCTCTCATATGACCATTGTCTTTAAACATGGAAGGGGGGACAGAAGAAAGTTTATATTTTAGGATATCATCCATTTTTATACCTCTGTTTGCTTGGAGAGCAATGATTTTAGAGTATAAAAGTGAAGCGTCCATCTGCATTGCTGTTGGAATTTTGCCACCCTCTTTATCTTCATCCACGTTTATGACGAATTTTTTTAGGCTAACATGAAATCCACTTGGGAGGTTTTCTTGAAAATCATGAGCAACTATCTTAGCCATTTCATAAGCTTTGTCCACATCAGACTTAGCTACTACAATTTTTCCAGATACGATGTTTACCAATCCTTCAGGATGCTCCGATGGATTTAAAGGCTGTACGCACAATTCCAGTTTTTTCCTTATTTTCTCCTTGTCCACAGTATCACGACTTATTCTTCCGTTGCTTTCTTCTTTGTGCACATGTATTTTGTCAGAAGCCTTGTGCTCCTGCATTTTTGAAAAGTCATCAATGAAAAGCAGCTAGTACAGTCGGCACTTTGTTAGGAATTCTTGATTTGGAAAAAGTGAACCATCTGCTTTTGTTGACTTACTGCTGGGTCGGCACAGTACAACCCGAAGAGATGAGCGATGAACGAGTGGTGGGAGAGGCCCCTGGGCGCTAAAATATGAGAGGGTTCCAAAAACTAAATAAACTAGATTTAAGCTGCACTGTAATTTATTTTCTGACATGTCATTATTATTCCTTTTCAACCAAATTAGTTTAAAAAGCTAAAACATTAGATTTATTTTGTTAAGCTACACACACAATTCAGATGACATGTTCAACTATGTATAAAAATTTAAGTTATGAAAATGTTCAGTACTTTTCTGATAAACGTGTATATGCCCCTAACTGTTTCTTACAGAGGCTTTTAAAGTTGTAAAGAAAAGTTTCTTGATGCTAATTTTACTCCATACTTAAGAATTTATTTAAGAGTATTGGTGGGGGGGGGGATAGAAAATACTAGCTCGGGCTCCATCATAACGTAGGATGGCTTCGGTACTCAGACAGTTCACTGTAGTGGGGTTCGAATATGTATAATTATATATTACGAGTCAATATCGCTTCAAAACAGCATTTTCAATGTTTTGAGCGCCATCTTGGACGCCATCTTGAATTTCTCAAAATGCTCAACTATGACAGAGTGGCATCAATCGGATCTGAAATGTACATAACATAAGCTATCAAAAACAGCGAAAAAATTTTATTCATAAGTCAAAACACGCTTTTCGAAATGGCGCCCGGACTATAGCTGCACTGAAAGATGCCATCCGGCAAAATGTGGCTGCCATAACACAAGAAATGCTACTAAATGCTGCGAACGGTGTATTGACACGTCTCACAGCTGTACTGCTAAATGATGGACAGCACATTGAACAATTAATTGATTAACTGCAAATAAGCTAACTTGAAAATTGTCAGTGTTTTTTCCTTTGTAAATTATCTTTTGCTGTAATAAAAACCTAAAGCGCCATCTATCGGTCACCCACTGAACTATTTTTTTTATTGCCCACATAAAACCCCCTTCATTCCTATCCATTTAGTGCAAATCGCATCTTTTTATCTTTATTCGTTCTCGAAATATTATTTTTTAAAATTCGTCCTGACTTTTGGGCCACCCTGTATATATATATATATGTATCAATACATATTTATCTATATATATATATACACTGAAGTGAAAAAAGTCATGGGATACCTCTTAATATCGTGTCGGCCCTCCTTTTGCCCGGCGAAGTGCAACAACTCGACGTGGCATGGACTCAACAAGTCGTTGGAAGTCTTCTGCAGGAATATTGAGCCATGCTGTCTCGATAGACGTCCATAATTGTGAAAGCGTTGATGGGGCAGGATTTTGGGCACGAACAGACCTCTCGATGGTGTCCCATAAATGCTCAATGGGATTCATGTCGGGCGATCTAGGTGGCCAAATCATTGGTTGGAATTGTCCAGAATTTTCTTCAAACCAATTGCGAACAGTTGTGGCCCGGTGACATGGCGCATTGTCATCCATAAAAATCCCATCGTTGTTTGGGTACATGAAGTCCATGAATGGCTGCAAGTGATCTCCAAGTAGCTGCACATAAGCATTTCCAGTCAATGTTCGGTCCAGTCGCACTAGAGGACCAAGTCCATGCCATGAAAAAACAGCCCACACCATTACGGAGCCACCACCAGCTTGAACAGTGCCTTGCTGACAGTTTGGGTCCATGGCTTCGTGGGGTCTGCGCCACACTCGAACCCTACCATCGGCTCTTACCAGCTGAAATCGTGACTCATCGGACCAGGCCACGGTTTTCCATTCATCTAGGGACCAACCGATATGCTCACGTGCCCACGAGAGTCGCTGCAAGCGATGTCGTTCTGTCAGTAAAGGCACTCGAGTCGGTCTTCTGCTGGAATAGCCCAAGAAATCCAAATTTCTCCGCACAGTTCTAGCAGACACGTCCATTGTACGTCCCACATTGATTTCTACGGTGATTTGACGCAGTGTTGCTTGTCTGTTAGAATTTACGACTCTTTGCAGACGTCGCCGGTCTCGATCTTTAAGTGCAGGCGGTCGACCACTGCGCTGTCCATGGTGGGATGTTATGCCTGAAATTTCATACTCTCGGCACACTCTTGACACAGTGGATCTGGGAATGTTGAATTCTCTAACGATTTCCGAAATGGCATGACCCATGCGTCTAGCTCCAACTAACATTCCGCGTTCAAAGTCTGTTAATTCACGTCGTGCGGTCATCATCACGTTAAAACCTCTTCACATGAATAACTTGAACAGAAATGAAAGCTCTGTAAAGCACTGCGCATTTATACCTGTTCTATGCGATGCTACTGCCATCTGAAAATTTGCATATTGCTATCCCATGACTTTTGTCACTTCAGTGTATATATATATATATATATATATATATATATATATATATATATATATATATATATATATATATATATATATACTCATCAACAGCGGAGGAATCAAGAGTGGTCATAAGACAAAAAAATTGAAATACAAACTATGAAGAGGATTTTTAATTTCAAAATATACAATCTACAGACCTTCATTGAGCAAACAGCCCCGAATGCTAGACTGCAAATAGTGCAAAAGAACAATTATTATATACTTGGCTTATTAGTTTAGCTGCTTTGCGCATCTATGGGCTTTTGGTGTGGTTTTTTCGTCTTTCTTCATACACTTTTTATGTTTTATATATATAAACTCATGTTTGTGAAAACTGCAACACCATGAAGGCATCGTCATATTTGAATGAAATTTAATTCACAGCTGACTGATAGTGGTATAAGTAAATATCAACAAACACTAAAAAAAGTATTGAAATTAGTATTTTGTGTAGCCACTACACGCTGCAATAAGTGCTGCTACGCGACGTGGCATGGAGTCAAACAAATTTTTAATGTCTGCCTGATCAAGAGCATTCCATATTGTTTGTATGCGTACCCAAAGTTCGTCTGTAGAAACAACAAGACGAGGATTACGAACGAGACGCCGACTAACGAAATCCCAGACATGTTCAATCGGCGACAAATCCGAGGAATGTGCTGGCCAGGGAAGAAGCTGTACCTGCTGCAATGCAAGGAAGGATTGAACAGTCCTAGCGGCATTATCCTGCTGAAATACAGCACCAGGCAAGCCTTGAAGGAAGGGGACAACTTGGGGCTGTAGAACTTGACTGATGTACCGGTTGCTGTTCAAATTACCCACAATTCGTAGCATTTGAGAACGTCCGTGATATGATATGGCACCCCAGACCATGACTTCAGGTGTTCGTCCACTGTGATGTTCGATAATGCACTCTGGAAGGTGGCATTCACTGGCATAGCGTCAGACGCGAAAGCGGCCATCATGGTACCACAAATTAAGGGGCATTCTTTAGAAAACACAGCATGTCGCCAATCAGCACGCCAGTCCTTATGCTGATTGGCCCATTGTAACCGCAGGCAGCGATGGTTTAGCGTGAGGGGGATCCTGTATAAAGGAGGTTTTGCGCACAATCCACGCTGCAGCAAACGTCTACAAATTGATGAAGCACACAATGAAACACCTGTAGCTATTGACCCCTGTGCTGCCAGTTGTTCAGAAGAAGCTGTACGGTCCGTCAGAATCATGCGGATTAGGTGTCTATCATTGCGCGCTGACGTCACATTTCGGGGTCCCGGATTTCCGAGTTGTCCGACACTCGTCCGTCCACTGCTTCCAAAGACGCATCACTGTGCTGCTGTTACGCAGCAAACGAGCGGCTACTTCACGATAAGACAATCCAGCTTCACGAAGGCCGATGATCCTTCCCTTTCTAACTCCGCAAGCTGTTGAAACCTCGCACTTTTTCGTTGATGATGCATACGCAACATCTGAGCTAACGTTTATCACAGGCAGATAACCACCTATAACCATACACGCCTTGCTGCAGCCGTCTATTTATTCGGATAAATGTTGCGTTCAGAGGGCGCTGCTCAGCGTACGCATGCGCAACGAGTCTAAAATTCTAATCATTTGCATATCATACCCTACTTTTCAATTTTGTCTCAATTTCAAAGGGCAATATCTCAAAAGGGTCATCTTGAATTTCAATTTTCTTTACATCATTGGAAAGAACACACTTTTCTTAACTAAAAAACGTTATTTTTATTTTTGAGACAAACTCTGTTCAAGGGGATATTGCAGATCAAAAATGTGTACGTCATTCAACGTGAAATCAAAGAAAAAAAGAAATAGACCTCAAAAATTGATGTCAATTTGTTCTATTAATATCTGCAGGAGCTATTGTACTTATGTTCTGATTAAAAAAAAAAACCTTTTTAGATGTTTTTGAACTTTATTTTTTGTGTGCGCACCCGTGAAAACTCAAGAAATGGCAAAAAATAAAGTTTCGTTTTTAACAAAAATAATTATCTTCTTATCGCTGCTATAAGAGCTTGAGTCTTTTCCTATGTGTTATTTTTAAGCTCTTGAAACAGGTTTTCGGATGATATGTCACTTGGCAAGGTTGTAAAGCATTAATGTTTCAAGGTCATTAAAAGCATTTTCCCATTTTTCATCAATTTTGCTTATGGGCAAATTACAATCATAGGCTGAATATCTAAACACATCCTCGGCAGTATAATGAATGGATTTTCAATTAATACTTATCATATTTTCAATTACTATTGTTATCATTTATTTACACGGTGGAAATAATTGCAATATTCAACTCTATCGAAAACTTTCGTTATCGCATTTTAGAAAAATGGCTCTGCAGTCCTATTATACATATTTTTGATCACGTACACACCATATTAACTGTTTTATTTATTATTTATCTCATTTATTAATTTTTTTTATGTTTATTTATTTATTTATTTTTTGAAAAATTAAACAATGCTTTTTATGAATTAAAAACACTTTTCAGAGTGACATATCATCCGAAATTCTGTTTCAAGAACTTAAAAATAACACATGGGAAAAGACTCAAGCTCTCATAGCAGCGATAAGAAGATAATTATTTTTGTTAAAAACGAAACTTTATTTTTTGCCATTTCTTGAGTTTTTACGGATGCGCACACAAAAACTAAAGTTCAAAAACATCTAAAAAAGGTTTTTTCTATCAGAACATAAGTACAATAGCTCCTGTAAATGTTAATAGAACAAATTGACATCAACTTTTGAGGTCTATGTCTTTTTTCCTTTGATTTCACGTTGAATGACGTACACATTTTTGACCTGCAATAACCCTTGAAACTGGTTTGTCTCAAAAATAAAAATAACGTTTTTTAGTTAAGAAAAGTGTGGTCTTTCCAATGATGTAAAGAAAATTGAAATCCAAGATGACCCTTTTGAGATATTGCCCTTTGAAATTGAGACAAAATTGAGAAAAAAGAAATTTAACTGGAATTTCAACTCGCATAATTCAGCAATTATTTGAGCTATCGAGATGCCACTTGCACACCTTTCGGACGAACTATCAGGCTACAAACGAGGAAAGAATTAGCTTCAGAAAGTCATTCTCTCAGCAGATACAAGCTGATAACGTATGATCAAAATTTACCAAAATACGATTTTTTACCAACTTTGGCAGCAAATTGCAAAAAATCTATAGTGCATGAAGCTTTTGTTACACAAGTAGGCTATCCAAACCTAAACAGTGATTAGAATCACCAAATTTGAGCGTGATAATCGTCTTAGGTCGCGAGCGATAAAAGCACAAACTTGACGATTTGTTCATTTTTTTCAAGACACGAAAAAGAGGCCTTTTTTCAATAATTTTTATTGGCTAAACCATAAGGCCTATAGAGCTATACTTTGGTATGGTTTCATGAAAGTCTTATATGTACATCCAAAAAAATTTTTATCAAAATTGAAGAGGGTCGAGTGGGGATTTTCTCGAAATTTGAGACACTTGACATGGAATGACCCATATGCTTTTCAGGCTCTTCAAAACATTTTACCTAGCAAAGTAAATTAAATATTAGAAAGAAAATGAACTAAAACTTAACATATCTCGGCATGAAGCATGAATTACTCTACATATATATCTAGATATTACAAAATATAGCATAAATCGACTCGTAAATAAACACTTTCACATTTTCAATTTCAAAAATTCGTAAGTTCGTTCGAAACTGCAGGAATTTGGCAGGAATATTGTATTTTATTTCTTTTTTTCTATTGGATTAGATTTTTTTAGTTGCTGACGATAATTATACAACACACTCAGCAACACATAAATTTTCAAAATTTAAAAAATAATGACATGAAATGAGGAATCATAAAATAACAAAAGTCTAGTTGTCCCGGGATGAACGGGTCCCAAATTGCAGATCAAAAATAGCCCGGAATGTGAAATTCATAAATAAATGATCGTAATAACCTTCCACATGGCGAACAAAACTACTAACTAACTAATTGCGTTTGTAGACCTGCTGGAGATGAAAATATAAGATAACTAAATTTAAAAAAAAATCATTGTTTTCTTCAAAAAATAATGACGAATACACAAATTTCTGGAAGCACACAGCCGCTCAGAATGTATCAGAGCACTTTTTGGTTTCATTATATATAGTTAATAAAATTTGTCATGACTAAATTTGGAATCAATTGTATAGCTAAAATCTAGATTAACTTCGTCGAATTCGCCTCAAAATTACGAAGAAAACTAATTATAAGCTAAAATTAAATAATGCCACAAATAATCATTTATTAGTATACATTGCATTATGTTTCCATGGGGGCACAAGTAAAATCAATGCATTTTGCGATAAATCATTTTAACTGTATAATGTATTTTTAATATAAATATATTCGGAAATATGGGCTGCATGCATTACTTAATCACTTTCCACTCTGTAATTAATTTCATTTAATGGTTTTACACGCTGTAAATTTTAGGAAATAATGACTCCTTAATAAGTACAGTAAACTATTATATCAAACTGTCTTCATGCTCTCGAAAAATATTTAATGAGACTAAAAGGAATAACATTTTTCAGGTTACACGTTTTTAAAGTTTTCAGATACTCGACTATGTAACACGAGCGACCTTATGAAGTTTAAGTTACAACATATGACAACTTTGATTTTTTTATGATTTCACTACCGTTTAAATTTCGAATATGGTTTCATTTTTATTTATTCTCACTGTAATAAAGAGACTTAAGTGGAAATCTCAATGCATGAATCGATGAAAAGAATCAATCTACTTGATGGAAAAAAATGTAAGGAGTTTGATTTGCACTCCTGAAAAATAACGTGAATACGAATTTAAAAATAACTGTGCAGCATTATTAGCTCCCGTACAACTCTTGTCTGCTTAAAATAAGCATTACTAAATTTATGGCGTTTGATTCAACAATTCCTCTTAGTTTAGCTACTTCCAATTTGTAGTTTTACGCCTCCTTTAGGAGACTCGATAGGTTTAATAAATGGCGGGAGTACCAGCGTCTCATGCATATATTTTACTACTATATTACTATTTACTGAAAGTTATAGGAATCCATTTTGTTTGAAATGAAAATTTTCCATAAATTTGTGCATATTTTTAGTTGAGGTTAGAGTGTATAACTATAACTTCAAACTCTCTAAATATTTTATTGCCTACGTCGTTGTTTTATAATAGGAAAGCAATGAAAATTGATTGTAAACTGGATCACAAATGCCAAAAGGTTAGGAAACGTTTAAGTGGTATAGAAAACCACCAGTATCAGCATCTGATCAAGTTTAAAAAAGTAGAAAAAATAAAAGACCTAAGGGGTTGTCCATAAATGATGTCTCAATTTTCTCCAACATTTTTAACCTATTTAACTTTCCGTCACATGTCACACTTTTTGAATAAGCGTATTTTCATTACAAATGTGTCATGTCACAATTCCTATTACCTGCTTACTGCTCCTTGTCATAAACTCACAATTTCACGAATCCCTTTCCCTATCAAAGCGTGATATCATTTGTGACAGCCAAGCGAAAGTGAACTTTAGGCATTTCAAATTAAATCACTCATTGCTATGTTTCAGCGTGACTTGGATGTTCTTTTCATTATTGTTTTACAAACAAATATCTATGACGATTTTTTAGATTTCTTAAAAGAGAGTTAAGTTTTGCAGTTTTTTTTAAAAAACTTCGATTGTAAACGATTTTGGGTGTAGCCTTTTCGGATTAAAGCTAACACGTTTGTTTTTCGATACGATACAACAATATTAACCCATTAATGCCCAGCATTTGTTCTCCAAAGATATTTTGTATACTTGTTACAAACAGTGTTTAATAGACAGTAAAAATAATTAAAAAAATATCATGTAAAAAAATAATTTTTTATTGAGGAAAAAAAATCGTCCCTTAAAAGTTACGATGGACCCCAGAGGGTACATACTTTTTTTACTACAATTTTTTCTGTCCACGATATAATATTTAAAAAGGCATTTTATAAGAAGAAATAAAATCCGCAATTAACATAAACTGGGAAGCTGAGAATAACTGTGAAAACTTAGCTTTTTTTCTTGAGATTGTGAACGATGTCATATTTGATAAAGATCATATTAAAACTGCTACAGAACGCATTTTACAATGGTTATGTGCTGCAACCAGTTGATAACGAATTGAAACAATACCAAGGTACTAATTGAACACTATTATTTGGTTGAAATGTTCATTTGGGGAAATTCAGACCCTTTTTTAGACCGTCCCTAAAAAGGGACGATAGGCATTAATGGCTTAAGCCTCTGTGGATAGTAAAGGGGTGCCATATATCATCTAAAGTCAGTATTTATTCATTTTTCAATTGATGTATTCAATGAATAATATGTCAGAGGTTCCAACCAACACCAGAAGCGTATTTTTTTCTCTTGTATGAGCAAATCATGATCTTGCTATTGACATCAATTGGATTTTTTTTTCTTTTGTGTTGAAAGGAAAAAATCAAATTTCGTTTGCGAAAACATTATTTCAAAATCCAATTTTCTTCATATTCAAACTTATTTTAAACGAAAAAAAAACTTAAAAGATTATCAGAACAATTAATAGAAGATAATGGCCTTTACATACATCCTTCTTCCAAATCAGTTAATCTCAACTGATAAAGCAGATATGAGTTAAATATTAGTTAGTTTTACTACACATGTAGTGTTTTAAAATTAAACGGTATTAAATACAACCGAGCTAAAATATAATATATAGAGTGCAATAAGTACAAGACTACCCTAGCAGCACAATCTCATCGGCCGATGATCGGCCATTCATCGAAACCCGATGAAATTCTCATCGGCCGATGATCGGATTCCGATGAGTTCTCATCGGGAATTGCTCCAATATGTATCATCGGCCAAACAGAATCCGAGCAGCAAGATCCGATGAGTGTTGCTCGAAGTACGATGAGAGTTGGAGCAATATACGGGCAGTGTAGCTCCGTGGCGATGAATTTTGGATCAAAATACGATGAGAGTTGGATCAATATACGAGCAGTGTAGTTCCGTGGCGATAAATTTTGGATCAAAATACGATGAGAGTTGGATCAATATACGAGTCGTTTAGTTCCTTGGCGATACATTTTGGATCATTTTCTTTTTATTTCTTTCAAATGAGGCTGCAGTAGAGGCACAACCTTTTGCAGATGTAGTATGACCCCCCAACCAGGTGCGACTGGCCAACTCTAGGATCGAACCCGTGTAATCGGTGCGGAAAGCCAACGCTCTACCACCACGCCACCAAGTTTACGATTAATGAGACCAACACTGCATATTTAATAAAAATTTGAGATTGGGAAAATTTTCATAAGAAAATTTGATCATTATGACCTCTTTCCGGTGAAATCTGTAGCTTGGCATTTAGCCATTTAGCACCCCAGAGACCCCCGTACCTTCCAATTTTCTGTAGCTAGGCATATTTTCATCGGGAAACTTGATCGGAAGGATATGGTTTTCCGATGAAATATAGTTCGGCTAATTTTCATCGGTAAATTTGATCGGAAGAATATCGTTTTCCGATGGAATATAGCTCATCGAAAACCGTGCTCGGATACTGATCGGAATGATGTCATCGTGCGTTACGGGATCAGTTTACGAGGAGCTCGATGAACGGCCGAGCAAAATCCGATGAGTTGATGCTACTTGGGTATATTCTTACAATATGCTCTTTTTTTTTAAATTCTTAACACTTTTTCTGAAACTACAGCTTTCACTTCATTCTAGTAGAATAACTTAGGTTATAAAAATACTTATGTTAAACATTAATAAAAAATAGGAGCTTCAAAGTCTTTCGAATACATTTTAGAATTAGATAACGGCGGTTTGGTTTTATTTCTAAGCGCGGTGACAATGAAAAGAGTTATGAATATGTGTGAGAAAATGCACACAAAGTACTTTTAAGCTAAGTTTTGAGTTATAAATGCACCTCTACAGGATTTGAAGCGAGGTATTGTGACAACTTGATAAAACAACTGTTTCAACTGCTCAGAGCAAATTTCAAGACTTATAATAAAAGTTCATAATGTTAAAGTTTAGAAAAAAAAAAAACTACTAATACCAGAAACATTAGTTCTTTTTATCGTAATAGAAAGAAGAAAATGCCTTCTATTCAATCAAATGAAGCTACGACTGTCAATAATTAAGATAACCCATTAGTGTTTCTGTGGATTAGCGGGTATCGCTGCAGTACGAAGGTAATAATAAAAACTAGAATAATTATGTAGATTATTGATCTGATTCCTTTACTAGAAGTAAGATAACTGTAAAAATCAACACTGGGAACTGTTACACCTTCCCTGATAACATTGATAAAGTCGAGGATTCAAATGTGATTAAAATAGTGAGCATTATAAATTTGTAATTGATTTTAAATAAAGTTAATTTTTTTAAAGAACTAGCTGTGTCGAGTATTTGTAAACATTGTAGTTATTTATAACGATTTTTCATCTGTTTTTAAACTACAAACCACCTTTTTTTGTAACATTCTTAATTTGTCTCTCATAAAACTATACGCTAAGATATTATACTAAAAAACTGAACTTGAAACGTTCTTTAAAAAATATCATTAACTGTCAGACTTTCTGAAACATAAGGCCTACCAATTTGAAAAAAAAAAGTGAAACTAATTGTATATCATCAAGTAATGTTTTTACCCGAGAGAGGCATATTTTGTTTTTAGAAATACATTTTAACTGTTAAAAATTTTTAAGTTATGTTTGAAAAAACAATCAAGCATTAGTTGATTAAGGTACCATTGAGCTCTTGCTAGAAAATCGGTGCTGGTGTTCGGAAAAATAGATTTGTTTCATTCTAAAAGGAAAGATTTAGGGATGCACCGATTAATCGGCAATGCCGATTAATCGGCCATAATCGGCCACCCTGCCGATTATTAAAAATCGACAAAATCTTGCCGATTAATCGGCGAATTTTTTTTTTTTTAAATATTACTTTTCAAAGCATACCTTCACTAAGAATCTATGATAAACAGTTGTATTAACAGAAAATAAATATAATTTTCTGGAATAACATGCAGTATGAAAGTGTACAGAGTAAAAACAAAACAAATATTTCGTACAAGGCGTAAAACTGATTGCATTTATAATCAGTCAGATGTTAAAAAAAATACTTGAGGATGCTTCAACAAGAAACTATGATGGATAAATTTATAAACAAGAAATAAATAATTTTCAGCAAGCACAAGTATAACGTGTAGTAAGTAAAAAAAAAAAAGAAAAGAAAAACAATTCAAAGAATGAAATACAAAATATCAATATAATAATAATCTATATCAATAAAAATGAGTGAACGCTTGTTTGTTTGTATACTTATTCTCTATACAAATCCACAGTTTGCGTCAGATTTTCATCAAACTTGACACAGAGGTTGCTTGATGCCCTAGAATTCTCAAAGGCGGGGTCTTGAAATTTTAAAAAATCTAAAAAGCTCAAATTCAAGTTTTTTGTCCAAAAATGACCCTTTTATAGGAATCTAGCCCATTATTAGGCCTATTTTTTTAAACTGACATGAGCCTTTAGGTTTCAAATTGATAAAATTTATGGTATTTAAATATTAGCATTTTCCAACAAAGATTAAAATTAAAACAATGAATTTTCATTTCAAGGCTCACCTATTTCATTTTAGCATGAAATAAGTCAAAAACAATGATAATTCATGTTCTCATTTGGCACAAAATATGTATGATACAGAATTTTTTTTTTCTTATCCTCCTATCAGAGGAATTATGCAAGAACATGGATTAAAAGCCTTATACATGTTTCGCTTTTAGCTGGTGCTATTTTTCTGTGAACTTTCCGTGATAATTAAGTTCTTTTGGGAGTTTGTACCTAGAACTTTTTGTACAACCATGTGGACTGAATTCAACCAAATAAGAGGTACGTTGCAATAATAAAATCAATATCAATAAAAAATGAACCCAAATAAGAATAGAATTCTTCCAATTTTTTTTTCTTTTCTGAATGCTATGTTGTATTAATACGCACCCGGGCAACGCCGGGTATAAAGCTAGTAAAATAATAATAATAATAGTCCTCCCAGTTGACACAAATGATTTAATAATTTAATATTTCTATTTTGAATAAATACAAACAGTTTGACAATGGTGCAGCATTTTTCATGTGTCGATACTTTTCTACTTAACTTTTAATGCTTTTAGATCACCTCTAAGTTTCAAAGAATAAAAGACTTGATATAAATAGCAACTTATAATTGAAAAATTGATTTGAATTCAGAATATCACTCCTAAATTAAAGTGTTCACCACAGCTTCCCCCTAATTTTTTTAAAAATAATTTTTATGTCTAGGCTCTTGATACAATTTTATTGAAAAAAATATAATAATTTGCTAAAATTTTGAAATTATGTATTTTGAAAAAATTGGAAAAATGGAGAAAAACAATCTTGTCTCAGGAATAAATAAGTTGCCATTTCTGAAATCGGAATTGTAAAAGAAAGGGGAAAAAACAGTGAGGGTGAAATTTATCGAAGAAAAATAATAATCCTAATCATTAATCGGCTCTACCGATTAATCTGCCGATTATCATTAGCCGATTAATCGGTAATCGGTAATCGGCCAATTTGCTTATCGGTGCATCCCTAGAAAGATTTATGTCTTCTTTTTGTGAGCTTTCCACAAAATATATTCCTATCCTAAGTGAGGGTTGACCTAGAAATATTCGCACAGTTTTACGAAACAATTTCGGTTGTATATTTTATCAAAGTGAAAACTGCTTGTATATGAATTAAAAGATAGGGCATAGAATACCTAATTTATGTTACAATTCTTTTCAAGGGCATATTTATGATTAAAATGACTTCTAAACGTGAAAAATAAGACACAAAATTTTGCATGGTTGAAAATATTAAAACGTTTTAAAATGACAGTAAAGGCAAAGGGCCGGACTGAACCCATCAAACGGACGCAGACATTAGAAAGTCCCCATTTATTTAGTACTTAAAAACCATTTTGTAATGTTTGTAAAATTTATCACTTTTCTTTCAAATTAATGTTTATCATATCAACTACTACTGCAGTGTCTTTTAACAAGTTCGGGCGTCATTTACTGCTGGTTTTATTTTATATTTTATTAATATAAGTCCGGTCATCTAGGAGTACTACATCTCGTTGAGTTGTCATACCCTAGTTCTTGTAATTCAAGATTGTAAAACATTTAATTAATCAGCATTTATCACTCATAACTCATTGGAGTCATGAAATCTGATCGTCATGAAATTCGGCGGTTTTTACTTTGAAGCCATGGTTAGCAGGTTTCATTTTGTTATATGTTTAATACATTATTTAATTATGAATATAATTGAGCAGTGTAGATAAAAAAACTAATAAGAAAAAAAATAACTAAGTCCTTTCACTTCTACGGCAATTTTTAATCTCTTAATTCTCTTCAATTATTGAGAGTCATTTAAAATTCAATTTACTTAATTTTATAAATTGAAAAGTACTTCTCAACCTTTAGTGAAAAATAATAAAATAATAATAATTTAAGCTATGTTACGCTTTCAAGTGGTTTATTTTTACTACGCTGCAGATAGAGCGTGATTAAATTATTTCAATAAAATTATTAAATAACTCATATATTCTATTGAAGTAAAATGTAGGTTCTTACCTTCACCATTTGAAAACATTTAAGGTAGTTCGTGGAACGTTTTTAACCTAGATATAGAGAGGCATGAAGGCTTATTTTAAAGAAATTAATATCCTTTTTTTTTTGTTTGTTTTTATTGTCAGGAAAAATAAGTCTAAGAAAATATATCCGGTTTCTAAAGCAGTCATTATGGGAGAAGTAGAGAGAGAAAAAGAGTAGAAAACAAAATAAAATTTATTATGCAATAAAAACCTTTAAATTTACTTTAAATTTAAAACTTAAAGCTATTTGAACAATACGGAAAGATTTGTTTTTAATTTAGCACTGAGTATTTTGGCACGAGGCTGAATTAAAATTCCGCAAAAGGATAAGTGGTGCTTTAGAGTCTAAGTCATTACTATCTTCATGTTCTTTACTACTAGTAAAGCTTATATGAATGAATGTCTGTGAATCACCGAGGACCAAGACCGTTCAATTAATATTCTTAAAATTACTTAAATATTAATAGAGCATAACATTTTTCTGTCTGTATGTCTGTACGTATATCTATGATTCGCCTAGCCCTAATAATGTTCTGTCAATTTCCATGAAAAAATGAGTTATAAGCAGATGTGAACTACCAAAACTCTACATTACCTTAAAACGATAATGTAGAGTTTTGGTAGTTTTATCCTTGTGCTAATCATGGATGCAGGAAAGCTCTGAAACGTTATTACTGTGGATAACATCCTATAGCTGAAATTTGCTGAACATTTCATTTCATTCAGATGGTTCCATCATGGCGTGGCATTTTTTACAAAAAACAGTATACTGTGCAACCTCGAAAGCCACTCTGAGCACCGTTGAGCGGTTCTAGTTCAAAAAGAGGTGACAGCTTGATTAAGAAAATGTACCAATGCAGCATTTCTGCTTAGTCTGATAGTATTTTATTTTTCTAGAACTGATTAGGAATTGGAATAAATTAGAACAACAACATTAACTTAAACCAACACGTCAAATAAACGAACCTAAAAAATCTCCTCACCTTTCTTATCTGTCTTATCACCATTTTGACAAAATTAGATATATGCAAAACCGTCGGAGGTTTGCCGGAAAAATATCAGACTGTATTTACTAGTGTTAATAATCCTCTATAACTATTTTTAAAAAACGCTTTTTCTTTCAAAGTTATTTTAAATTTCTTTAAAAAGCCTTTAAAAGCCTTTAATTTAAAGCCTTTTTATGAAAAAAGAAAAAAAAAAAAACAATTTTTCAAATTATATAACCGACGAAGAATATATTTGTTTCCCACGAAGTAAATTTACTGAGGAAATGTTCACTGTTTTGTTAAAGCCTATAATGGAGCTTTGAAACAATAAATAAAACAAACGAAATAACTTTAAAAATAGATTCTTGTCCTTCGCTCTCTATATATTTTTAAGTTAATTGGTGTATTTGCTTTAAACTTTTTCACCGTGATATTCCCTATTGAGTAGAATAAATTACATTGCTTTGAAAAACTGGAGAAAACTTTAGAAGCAGAGATTTGTTGTTCAAAGAAAGAAACTTGAATTCAATTTTAGTGTAGCGTATGAAATATTTTAAGTCCGCGTAATATTTTTTTCAGAATGTAACATTTCTTTATTAAAATACTGTAAGTTTTTTTGCAATGCTAATACCGTCATTATTTGTTATGGTTTATTAAAATGTATCGTAATTGGAAAGTTTAAATTAAAAAATGGTGGTTTCATGTAACACATTTTTATCATTATTACTATTGCTTTCTCTTTTTTTTTTTTTTTTTGCACACAAAAATTATTTTACATAATTAAAAGCAAAGCCAGAAAATGTTTTTTGAACCCTTAATTGACCAAGACAGTGTGTATTATTACTTAAATTGAAATGATAGACAATATTTCATTAAAAGAGTATTTTGTACTTAGATTTAACATATATTTTAGAGCATACGTTCTAAGTACCTTTTCAACCCATTGAATTACAATTTCTCTAAACTAAAAACAAAATTTAGTACTGGTTATGATTTTAAATCATTTTTTTTTAATTTAGTTCATTTGCACATTTCTAGAAGATTAAAAATTTAATACGTGTTGATCTCTAAGACAGTAGGGTACAATTTCCCATGTCATTCTAGTGCACAAAGGAAACCTGGGAAGATTCGTTTAAATTACATGCTTGCTGTCAATTATTGCTATTCGGGAAAGATTTGCTTTTGCGATCAAGTGTTGACAAGTTTCACAGGGGCAATGAGGGCGCATTAAGCGATGATAAAAATGCAGAAAGGCTCAGCTCTCTCCCATTAGAACATGGGGAAGCATTAAATATAAGCATATAGTGGTGAGAAACTGCGGGTGCGGGAATTGATTATGCATGTGAGGTATGAGTTGATTCAATTTAGAAAACCTAGAAGTAACACTGGTTTAGGACGAAATATATAGGCGATTCTCCAAAAAGCTGACATTCTCCAACTACAAATTCTTGGAAAATAAATATTAAAAAATATACACTTACTCTTTTTTTTAGGAACTTAAGAGAAAAATAGATGGAACTCACTTTAACTATGCTACGCCCCTTAAAAATGGGATTAAATTTTGACACATCAGGAGAATGACTAAATGAATTTTATCAAGGGTTATCAAAATTTTAGCAACAGTAATAAAGAAATAACTGTAGTCTTAATCAAAAAGTATTTTTATTCTACTTGGAGAAAACGAAATCTATGTAAAACCTATCTTAACTTACACTCCCAAACAACGGATATTCATACTCTCGCCTGCCGCAAAAAGTGTTATACAAAAATACGATAGCAAATATACAATGTCTAAAAGCTGTATAAACAGGCTGATCCCAAACAAAACTAAGTAAACTGACCAGCTGTGAGCCCACGTTTTGAAAACATCATTTAAAACAGATCACGAACTCTGTAAGATAAAAAATGAATTGATACTTTCAGAAACTAACCATTTACAACAAAGTTTGATTATAACTCCATAGAAAAGTCATCACAAATGTTATTAAACTCATATATTTTAGCGAAAAACGCAAGTTTTGTATCTGAAATGCCGATCACATTAAATCTGTTTTTCACGTGTAGAGAAACATTCATTGGATGATAACACCATTACCATAGCATCTGTGCGCCTTTCCATAGGTTTCACGAACAAAGCAAAAGTCGAAAAAAATTGAGCGTTAGCAGATGCGACTGATTCATATGTTTTGTGGATATTGGATTTTGTTGATCACCATGGTAGCGGAATTGACAACCTGATATTGGAAATATACTGAAAAGTGATTTTCTCAAGCAATAGCATTTACTTCAGAAAACGAAACGGTTGAAATAGGTCAGGTTCTTAAATTGATTGTATATTGTTCGCACGTTTGAATCATCTTAAAAGGAACAAACATTAACATTGTAATTCATCTATTTTTTTCTATAATGAGCCACTTAACGTACCCATATTTGACTTAAATATTTACTTTTAAGTCATAATGTATCTGTTAACAATTTGCAAAACATTTCTTTTATAGCGCGGATAATAAGGTAAGGTATTATTAACCCAGTCAAAACAAAGCTCATGAAAGTTATAACTACTGAATAATGAGTTATATATATATATATATATATATATATATATATATATATATATATATATATATATATATATATTATATATATATATATATATATATATATATATATATCGAAAATATAAAATATTCGTATTTCAGCAATTTTTTATTTTTGTAATTTAAAATGGAGATAAAAGTTAATGCATTTAAACAATTTAGTGAATTATCCGGTTTTGAAATTGTTTAAATTGCGTTTTTGTTGCGTTTTATTTGTAAAGAAAGACCAAACAATTAAACCACGAACAAGTCCAAATGATTAAAAAATTTTACCTTTGTCAAATTTAGTAATCAGTCATTGGCTAAACCTTAGAGAACATTAAAAAAAACGTGATTTTGCAATGAAGAAAACAAAATTTTATTACAAAATAAATGAAAGATTTTACAACAGTTTATATACGCTTTCCTTTATTACGCGGACATAGTATCACCAAATACTTACCTTTCAGTGCATTTATACACTTCACTAATTGCAGCATAACTAATTCAAAAATTAGAAAATATAAATAAGCACACATTGCTTTGATGCATATTTCTACATTTCCTAACCATAAAACTCAGCATGCGCGTCATATATTTATGAACAAAGTACATTTAAGTAAAGCAAATCCACACGATGAATTATTTATGAACAATAACGCAAATGCTCTTAGAATGTGTTCTACTGTAAATGCCTTGCATGAAAAGGGTAGTAGAGATATATATCTGGTTTTGAATGGTAAATAAAATTATCATGATTTATATTGCTCAAAATAGTTTCAGAAAAGGTAGGACAATGTGAAGACTTCTATCGGGGACTTGAATTGGGATATACTGCTGACTATATAAAGCGCTCTTATTTATATCATTTTTTCTTCAAAGATGAAAATGCAATGCATTTTTATTTATTTCAGTGGTTTGCCGTTGTTAAATTATACTGAAAGTAGTTATGTATTTAAAACTATTTTCTCGGATTTATAACTTTATTGCATAATAACATGGAAATTTATTATGTTTGCTGAAAAATTTTTTTAGAGGAAGTGACATCATATCCATTTATTTCAATTCTTGTAACCAATTTATAAAGTACAGAAAAATGCAGATGTCAGTATATCCGAACGAATTTATTTGCTCGAGTGATGCCAGTTGTCAAGAAAGCAGAAGCGGATAGAAAACTGAACTTTTTTTTCTTCTCTAACAGAGTTTTTTGAGAATGCCATCTACCGCTGGCATTTTTTTCCCTTTTATTTCGTTCTGTAGTGAGCACTGACGATTTTTTCTAAAACTTTTCTTTCAGTTGAAGAATATTTACAAAGGAATTTTTCTTACATTTAATAAACTTATTAATTACTCCAATCTATCCTTTCTCTATTTATCTTATATAACATAAATTAAGTAATTTTAATGCTTAAATTTTTCTATGTTCAAATATTCAGAATAACTGGAGTTGTTTTTAGTTAATTGTCTTTTAGTATAAAATTATTTTTTTCCTTAATTACCTCAGGTTTTTTTCTTTGTGATGCCCCCATTGAAAAATCTATTCATATGTTTTCAGATCAAAAAGAAATGAATATATGTTATAAAGAGTTTACTTAACAACGGCTTGGGTTCGAAACACACTTTTGGTGTATTACAAATTTAAATATCCGCTGAAATAGTTTATTTGCGAACATTATTTAAACTTGCTATATGTGGTTCTTTTTTTTTCTTGTGTTAAAAACATAAATAAAAATTGTTCACATGTGCCCTTTTTTCGTACATACTTATGTATTTAAATCAATATATTTCTTTTTCCGGGAGAAAATGTTCAAAAATCCTTACAGTGTCTCTTGAATAGTTTAATAATTGTACTAAAATAGTTTTCTAATTCATGACTTTTCATACAAATGTCTATATATTAATTCAAGATCCATTACATGTATTTACTTTTTAACCAACTTCGAAAAAGGAGGAGGTTCTCAATTCAAAGCGTATACTTTTTTTTTGTTTGTTTGTTCGCACATAACATCTGATCTACTGAACCGATTTGGACGATTTTTTTTAATCGATAGAAGATGGTGTAACTTAGGTACCATGTAGTCATATGACGATATTTGTTCACTAGAAAAAAAGTTATGATCGAAAAACTAACATTTCATGTCATTTAAAACAATATGTGCTATCATAAATCCTTACTTCAAGGAGCGACCCGATGATCAAGTGGTTGTGCGCGTCAGGTTGAAGTTCCTGATGGAATGAGATCGAGTCCGGCTTTGCAAGGATTTTTTCTAATGATTGTAATGTCCTTATGCAGGTACATCCCCCCATGGGGATCTACCCCATATTTTTTTATAGTACAAAATGACAATTTAGGTCGGATCTTTGTTAAATTTGGCAATGAGGTCCTTCGATGCTGTAGAATTTTCTTATTGACGCTTGAGCCATTTTTGGGGGCTTTGAATCGATTGTGGCAATAAATGGTTTTTGATTTGCGGCACTTATATTATTTTTTCAAAAATTATATACACAATCAATTATATTATGTTAATTTTTGTACCTTTATAAAATTCTGTATTTTATACCTTGCATTTACGTCAAATTCAAGGTAAAATTAAAAGTCAAAAATTCTGAAGATGATAAATGTATGTTAAAAATTAAAGTAACTATTTTTTGTGATTTTCATATTGGTTGTGACCAAAGAACATCATTACAAACAAATAAAATGTATCAAACACCATGAGCATTGAGTTATTAGGCAAAATCTGCTGTGTGATGTTTTTTTTGCACTGCGAGGGGGGGGTATGAACGACCATTAAAGTGACACAATTTTTTAAAAAATAAGATTTTGATTTGTGGTGTTTGAAAAAAGCTAAAGAGTTCACTTTAGTTGAAAATTATTTTCCATGAAATGCAAAAACTTGCACCAATTTTCCAATTTTCCAAGTCTTACTCTAACCCCTTCTCCCACAATTCAAATTACTTACTTTTACTTTCAATTTTTAACCGACTTCAAAAAAGGAGGAGGTTCTCAATTCAAAGCGTATGTTTTTTTTTTTTTTTTTTTTTTTTTTTTTTTTTTGTTCGCATATAACATCTGATCTACTGAACCGATTTGGACGATTTTTTTTTTAAATCGATAGGAGAAGGTTAACTTAGGTACCATGTATTCATATGACGATATTTGTTCAGTAGAAAAAAAAAATTATGATCTAAAAACTAAAATTTCATGTTATTTAAAACAATAT
This sequence comes from Uloborus plumipes, assembly GCA_038373865.1. Lineage (NCBI taxonomy): Eukaryota > Metazoa > Arthropoda > Arachnida > Araneae > Uloboridae > Uloborus > Uloborus plumipes. The sequence goes on along the minus strand of JAXGGA010004104.1, from coordinate 42,408 downwards.
GTGCTTTCGTAAATCCTTACTTCAATCAGCGACCCGATGGTCAAGTGGTTAAACGCGTCGGGTTGAAGTTCCTGATGGAATGAGATCGAGTCCAGGTCTGCAAGTTTTTTGAACAGCTGCATGGTTTTTTTAACTATATCTTGATTATTTTAAGTGCATTTACACTAAAAAGAATGAAATAAAATATTTTTGGAAAAAAAATAAAACCGACTTCAGTTGGAAATTGCTCTAAAAAGTAAAAAATAATTTTTTTTCTTTGAACACCATCGAAACTACTTTTAAACATAAGTTTTGAAGTCGGCGCAAAAACAATGTATAGAATCATACGCAACTACAATTCAACTATAAATATAAATTTTAATGGACTCATTTCATTGATTAACCACACATTCGTGTAATGGTACAAATATTCTGCTTTTAATTTTCAATGGTTTCTCTGAAAAAATGTTGGCAGAATATGGGTAAATATCATTTTACCTATCGGTTTTACGCCGACTTCAAAACTTATGTTTAAAAGTAGTTTCGATGGTGTTCAAAAAAAAAAAAAATATTTTTTACTTTTTAGAGCAATTTCCAACTGAAGTCGGTTCTATTTTTTTTTCCAAAAATATTTTATGACCGTTAAAATGCGCAAAAAGTATTAAATCCAAGCCTAAAAAGTAGTAAAGAAAGTACAGAAACAAATTATAAATGGGAAAGATAACATAAATTTTAGCTCTTATTGTATGCGAGGCATTCTTTAAAAAGTGGAAGTATTTTTATAAATCTATGTGTCGGAAAAGGTAATACCGTAAAATGGGGTGTATAGGAATAGCGTGGTAAATCGGAACAAAACTTCCCGACCGTACGAAGAAATTCTTCATAAATGTACTATTGGATATTTTTCGCCATTATTTTTTTATAGAAAGGTAAGATCATAGGAAGTAGGAAAAAATTACTTTTGTCAATCTCGCAACGCTACTGGCTTATAAGGAGGGCTACATGTGGAATGCTAAAAAACATCACGTTTTCATAGACTGCAAAACTTCATGTGTAAGTACAAAACTTATTATATTTTAAAATTAAAAGTGGTATGTTTTAATTATGCATGTATCTGAAAAACAGAATACCACATTAGAATTTACATTTCTTTTAAATTGTGTAATAAAAATGAAGAATTCTGAAAAATGCCATAGAAAAAAAATAGGGGGTGTATCGGAACACTTGGTTCTGTTGTTCCAATTCAAACTTTTTTAAGGGTTCTGTTTGAAAAATCAAGATTCTAACCCCAATTCTACTAGTCAAGACAAGAACAAGGATTTATTACTGTTTATCTCTTCTCTTGAGCAACTAGATCTTAGAATGACAGAAGGTTGCAGATTTAAAAAGATTTTTGCTCCAGGAGACTTCTTTTTACCTAAAATACATGGGGAAAGTCATACAGACTTTATGTAGCAAAAGTCCAGCACACAGACAATGATGAATAAGTGGGAAAATCTTACAGGACAATCCCTAAAACCCAGAGATTTTAAGAAACTAAAGAAAAGGCAGCGTTCATCTCAGAAGATGTTATGGAAAAACTTAAGCCAAGCCACAACTGCTAGTTTTAAGGACAAGTACATATTTGTGGATGATATGAGTGACTTCAATATAAGTTATAGCTTTGTATTTCAAAAGCATTTCTTAAAATTAATTTTAATTTTTCACAAGTTCAAAATCATTTTAAATTTTTACAAATAATAAACGTTCACTGGTACAGAAAATAAATTTTTCGTGGACAATAACTATCTGTTTTTATTCTTCCCCATCAATGCTACTCATGTTTGTGAAACTTATTACAGGTAAAATTGGAAAAAATAAAAAATTTAACATGTGTTCCGATTGACCCCTATCAGCGGGATGATTCGGAACACCCCTAAATTCCTATATATATTAGTAATAACTGTTCGAAATGTTTTGTCTGTGATTGAAATATCAAAAACAAAGCAAGACCGAATTTTTTACCCAAAAAATCAAATTAAAAAAAAATCTTTTAACTACTTTTTTTACAATTAAAGCTGAAAAGTGTTCCGATTCACACCATTTTACGGTACTATATGAATTAAAAGTAAACTTACGATTCAAAATTCAACAACTCTGAAAATTTGCCATCTTATAAGTACTAAGACACAATTAGGTACATAATACGTAATTTTGAACGACATAATTCAACGTACTTCATAACTGCCTTGAAATATAAAACCTTATATACAAGATATATAATTGAGTTTAAATTAATATATAGTCACGAACTGCTCTGAAACATAACCAAGCAGGATTTCTGGCTACATCACCAACATGACTAAACGACTTCCTAAATTAAACTCATGTCCTAAGATACAGAAGCAACTCTATAGGGGGTTCTAGATAAAAAAGGATATTTTTTTCAGAATCATTTCTGGAACTCTCAACTCTTCTTGCTATTCAATGTGGCTCTTTCAGACTACTTAGTAGTCGGTTCTCGCATTGTCTGATAAAAATATAAAAAAAAAGCCAATATTCTTTTGATATGTCTCTTCTTCCCATGTAATTACTTCCGTCATTTTTCTTTGTTAAAATCAGATAAAATGAAACGAAGTGTTCATATAAAAAAGGTGATTTCAAAAGATCTTTAAAAAGGAAAATGAGGAATGGCTTCGCGCAGGATGATCTTAATTTTGCAAAAGTAAAATTTGGTAAAGGAAACGAAGATGATTTCTACAAAAGCAAGTTTTTGATCTTGAAAATTTTACTTATGGGGGATTTTCAAAGGCTTTGGGATAATTTCTTGCCGTATCTATAATTACAATCCTATTTTATACCACTATTTAAGTAACTAATTTTATCTTCCTAGGATAATTCAAGCTAATCAAAATAATGATCTAAAATTTGTATCTGACTTAAAACAGAAATTCTAAAATGCCTCAGATGCTTAATAACGAAAAGTAATTTTTTATAAACATGAAAACAAAATATTTAAATAACTGTATAATCGCTATGAATATTAATCCTTACATGTAGCTTTTAAAGATAATTGTGTGTGGAGGGGGGGGGTGTCTTTCTTCGTTATACTATGTTTAGATATAAACAAACTACATTTTTTCATTGCAAACAAATACTTCACAGCTTGTTACATTATCTATATACAGCAGTGTCTTTCTTATTATTGCTTCATTAGTCTGAAATAGATAAAGCAAAGCTGGGAGGGGGGACCTCAAATGGAAGCTCAATTAATCTTCACACTGGTAACTGAAAATATTTCAGCACACCAGTGAGAAGTCTGCAAGCACAGCAGGGCTTCATACCGAAATATGTTGGTAAAAGCTCATATAATACATAAGGTTACAAGCAATTGCCCCATAGCCACAACTGACATAATTGCAAGCAAAAACCAAATGCTTGTTTCTTCGTCCATAGACTGCAGTTTCGTACTTGTTTTGGAATCATCAATGTGGAATATATACAACAAAGTTAAAGGAAAAAACTTCCCATAGAAGTATATTCACGTTATTCACCGTTAGTAAATAACAGAAATATTTATATGTTTCTTGTAAAAGACTATGTGTTGTGTAACATTTTTTAAAAAAATTCTGCTATTTCTAAAAAATATTCCGACAACTGTCAGTAAAAATGATTTACACGTTTGGTTTTCTTTTCTTCATAAAAATAAGCATAAAATAGCTTTCAAAATGTCAAACATTTAATAAAGATAATCAATTTCAATACTATAAGACTTCAGAATTTTCCATTTTAAAGGTAAAGACAAGTGTACTTTAATAATTTGAGCTGCAAACAGAAGCTGCTGTATACGTTAACTCATACTCATTAAAAATCAACCTACTCATGCTGATTGGAGCTTTAAAAAGCAGCATCGCTCAATGATAAAGTGCACTTAACGCTATTGCTGTGAATTCATTATGCACGGAACAATTTTCAAGCTGAAAAAGAAGTGTCAATCTATGTAGATCCGACGTATATTTTCCCTTTGTTCATTTAAATAAATGTTTACAGATGTGTGTACAAGTGCTTTTATTTTTGCTTCGTCTAATTGCTAACATGCATTTACTGAAAGAAGGAGTTAAGAGTAATGGTGCAGCTGCAGTTATACCAAAATAAAATGTGAAACGTTATTGCTAGCTTTTACAGGTACCTTAGCAGCTCTAGATTCTTGCTTAATTGTAATTTACCACACTGCAAAAAATAAGTTGTTATTGCAGTATAATACTGAAAACAGAGGTTCAATTCAAAACAGTAAAATGTACAGTAATGAACTAAATGGCTTTTTCTGTAAAGTAAAAAGCCATTTTCAGTTTTTTACTGTAAAATTAGCAATTTTTACAGTTTATTACTATAAAATTAGCAATTTTTATAGTTTATTGCTGTAAAATTGCGATTTTTACAGTTTATTACTACAAAGTTAGCTGTATTATACTATAAAAACAACATTTATTTTTTTAGTGTACATCTACTGAATAAATAAGGATTTTTTTTTTACATTTTAGTTCTGCATAAATGCAGCTGTCACATTCCTCCCTACTTTTTTTTATCCTAAGAAGCACTATCTTCTACAAGGTATGTCCATTAAATTCCAGACTGAAGCTAATATACAACGAAATGAATGATAAAAAAAAAAAAAAATGCGTGAAATAGTCATCGAAATAGTCATCCCCGACATTCACATACTTTTGTTCACAGTGGGACTAATTCTGGAAACACGCTTCTTAGCCCTCGGAAAATGTGCCAGGAAGTTGAGTGGTTACGCTTTACATTCTCTTTTTCCAAAAATCGATGCCTTACTAAGTTCCTACCCATTTTCACATTCCTACACATTCCTATATACGCCCCTACACATATTTATTTATTAACTACATGTTAAGTCCCGGAATTTATTAAACACACTCCAAAACTTAAGACTCCGAAAGAGCATCGATTTTAGAACGAAAAGGACAAAGCAAAAAGGAAACGCTGAACTTCGAAGCTTATTCTCAGAGGACTATGAAGCGTGTTTACCTAACTAGTATCACCATGAACAAAAGTGTAAATTGCGGAGATGACTGTTTTGAAAGCTATTATGTCTTTTTTTATTATTATTCATTCCGTTGTGTTAGCCCCATCTCTAAAAATTAAATAGACACATCTTGTAAAGTAGACCTGATGTCAAGTAACCAATTGTGTAGCTATTATTTCTTTTACAAAGCAATGACGAGTAATTATAGCCAACAAACAATAACTAACAAGATACTACATAAACCAAGGGACTTATTAAAGTTTTGAACATAGTTGCAATTTGTCAGATTACTTTCATCCGTATTTTATGCTTAATTCATCTTTTTGTGTTTGGGGTAGATTTTCATTAAAAAAAAGTTTTATTGAAGACGGGAAATAAGTCCGTTAAAGCTCCATGAAACACTGAAGCAAAATCAAGAACATCGAAAGCGTCTAGTCTTTTTCTTTAAACTAAACATCAAGTCTCATTATTGGTATAAAAATTGCGAGCTATTTGTTCACTTAGTTTCGTTCATTCGTCCATTGGTCGGTCTATAATTTATAGCAGTAATATAACATTCATTGGTGCTGAAGGTTATTTTGGGAACAAATATGATATTCGTTGACTGTTATTCGAAACAATAGCACTAAAAACTTGTTTTCCATCATAAAAGGCAAAATTTGCATGTTTTAGATATTTCATGCCAAATCTGAAGATAAACACTAAATTTAAGAAACTGTTTTAAGCATTCATTAAGTATGTACCACGCCAATTTACGTAATTTTCTCTAACTTTATTCAGCACATCGTTTGTCGGCTATTTATTACTTGCTCTGCCAAAGCTAAACCCAAAATTCAGCTGTATATGCTCAAAACTTTAACATGCAGTTACTAACATTACGATTCTTCTAAAGAGCTGTTCTCTGATTATACTAAAGCAGTTGTTATATTTACCGTCGAAAGCCAAACAGTATTTTGAGGCTAAATTCTTGATTCAAGAAGTAGAGTGTTATTAACATTTTTAGTTTACTTCATTTCGATCAAGCATACTTTCCGAAAATATTAATGGAAGATGAAACATTTTGCGAAAATAGTTACATGCTTTCATGCACAATGTGACTAATATGCATGTAAATGAAAAATGATCAAATAAACTTTGTTCTAGAATATAATTGAAGTTAAAAACCAACGTAAAAAAACACAAGTTAGGTAGAAAGTACAGCAAATAGCTATTTGAAAGCTACAATGGAGAAGTTCTCTCAGAGCTTTCATGTTGTGTGCTGAGCTTATATACACTTAATCCTTACATTGATTTCTATAGCTTTAAAATTTTAATAATATGCTCAAATTATACGAGCATAAGCATATTTTACACTCCGCAAAATATACTTTATTATTAGTTTTAATTTTAAAGTTTCAAATATTCTGATTTTTAACCCCTGACGCAACAAAGAAGGAAGTTCTAAGTTTGACGTGTCTGTGTATTCATGTATATGTCGATTTTTGAATTGTTTTTTTTTTTTTTTGAAAGGTGAAGTGATCGAGAGTGTTCTTAGCTAGGTAGCGTTTTCGGATGACATTAATTAACGAAGATATTAATTAAAAACCTTTAAAAGGTTTTTCGCGGTTTTTAAAGTGAAAATATACTGGAAATTTAAAACAATAGTACCAAAAGAAAGAAAGAAAATCTGTGTCTGATAAGATATATTTGGAACTTCCATGTAAAATATAACTCAAATTATAACATTTTTTTCAGCAAATGCGGCTAAGGCGTGAATCTACAGGATTACCATTATTGGCCTACGAGGAAAGGAAACTCAATGATTTAAAATGTTTATCTGTTGCTAGTTTCTATTAGTAAACCATTAAATAGTTGTAATTGATTTTAATGTAAGAATTTTCAACTTGCCTTCTCTATTATGCTTTTGCGACCAGCAAAATTTTACTAGTAAGGATTCTTTCCTCTTCCGTGTTTATCAGATCCTCCCAAAAACAATTAAATATATATAGATGAATGTTCTATGGCCAGAAAAGTTCTTAATATGAAATCGATAATCAGGGTCAGGGGTTGTTTAAATTTTTAATTTAATCTTAGTACTTATTATTTGTTGTTAATAAATTACATTTATAATTCGTGCTTTTATATGTTAACTAAGCAGGTGGTAATATAATGAATATTTGATTAAGTAAAAATTAAATTTTTTAATGCTGAAAATATCAAAATTTTACGGAAACAGCTTTTTCGAGTAACTTATTTTAAGTTCTGACACATACTTTTACTTTTGACGAGAAAAAAATCTCCTCTGGTGATTTTTTGCTGTAAAACTTTGTTCCAAACACTTGCGATAAGAAAGACTTAAGCTTCTGAAAAAATGACACATTTAACTAATGCAGAGTTAAATGTAAAAACATTCTTAAAATCAGGATGTACGATGGCTTAAAGCAAGTGAAGAACATTTTTATCGTCCTTATTTCCTTTGACTTGTTCTTAAAATGTATGCAAAATTCGGAAGGCTAAACTTTTTTTTGACATTCGACTGAAATTTTTGTGATGAAATTTAGTACAGGATGTAAAAATTCATCCAAGGAAAGATTTTCCTTTAAAATATAATATTTTAGAATTCCAATACCTATATTTGTATAGTTTTTATAATTCTATTTTTAGAATTATCATTAATATTTTTAAGGTTTCGCGTTGGTAAATATGTTTTGCTTTCATAAGTACTAAACTAGAGCTTTAAAGCAGTTTTTTCGTACACAAAAATTGTTAATGACATGATTTCATAAATGATTTTCATGATTTTCTGAATACTTTTGTTCATCTAAATAAAACTGCGGCACCCAAAAATAAATCATTCATATCATTTCAAACAGCTTTTCAAATATCAAGAAACGACATTGAAATTAATTGCAAAAGAATGGCAGTTTTCTATTAAAACCATATTATTAATGCTTTTATGCATTATAAAAAATACTGCTCACGAGGTAGTGAAAAACTATTATAGTTAATATTTGTTTTTGCATCTCTTTTATGAAGTTTTAATTAAAACTGCTGAAATATATTGGAAAAATATGAAGATGTCAATTAAGTAGAAAAGCTTAAGGCAATTTAAACTGTGAATCCAAGTTGACTTTACTACAATACGCCTTTTGTTTTAAAATTTTTAACCGACTTCGAAAAAGGAGGAGGTTCTCAATTCAAAGCGTATACTTTTTTTTTGTTTGTTCGCACATAACATCTGATCTACTGAACCGATTTGGACAATTTTTTTTTAATAGATAGGAGATGGTGTAACTTAGGTACCATGTACTCATATGACGATATTTGTTCACTAGAAAAAAAGTTATGATCGAAAAACTAACATTTCATGTCATTTAAAACAATATCTATCGTAAATCCTTACATCAATGAGCGACCCGATGGTCAAGTTGGTATGCGCGTCAGGTTGAAGCTCCTGATGGAATGAGATCGAGTCCAGGTCTGCAAGGATTTTTCGAATAGCTGCATGTTTTTTTTTTCTTTTCTTTTTTAATTATTTTAATGATTGTAATGTCCTTATGCAGGTACATCCTCCCATGGGAATGTGCCCCACATTTTTTTATGGTACACAATGACAGTTTTGGTCGGATCTTTGTTAAAATTGGCAATGGGGTCCTTCGATGCTGTAGAATTTTCTTATGGACGTTTGCGCCATTTTTGGGGGCTTTGAATCGATTGTGGCAATAAATGGTTTTTGATTTGCGGCACCTATATTATTTTTTCAAAAATTATATACACAATCAATTATATTATGTTATTTTTTGTACCTTTATAAAATTCTGTATTTTATGCCTTGCATTTACGTCAAATTCAAGGTAAAATTAAAAGTCAAAAATTCTGAAGATGATAAACATATGTTAAAAATTAAAGTAACTGTTTTTTGTGATTTTCATATTGGTTGTGACTAAAAAACATCATTACAAACAAATAAAATGTATCAAACATCATGAGTGTTGAGTTATTGGGAAAAATCTGCTGTGTAATGTTTTTTTGCTCTGCGAGGGGGGGGGGGGTATGAACAATCATTAAAGTGACACACATTTTTAAAAAATAAGATTTTGATTTGTGGTGTTTGAAAAAAGCTAAAGAGTCCACTTTAGTTGAAAATTATTTTCCATGAAAAGCAAAAACTTGCACCAATTTTCCAAGTCTTACTCTAACTCCTTCTCCCACAATTCAAATTACTTACTTTTACTTTCAATTTTTAACCGACTTCAAAAAAGGAGAAGGTTTTTCAATTCAAAGCGTATGTTTTTTTGTCTGTTTGTTCGCATATAACATCTGATCTACTGAACCGATTTGGACGATTTTTTTTAAATCGATAGGAGATGGTTAACTTAGGTACCATGTATTCATATGACGATATTTGTTCACTAGAAAAAAAGTTATGATCAAAAAACTAAAATTTCATGTTATTTAAAAACAATATGTGCTATTGTAAATCCTTACTTCACTGAGCGACCCGATGGTAAAGTGGTTAAAAGCGTCGGTTTGAAGTTCCTGATGGAATGAGATCGAGTCCAGGTCTGCAAGTTTTTTGAACAGCTGCATGGTTTTTTAACTATATTTTGATTATTTAAAGTGCATTTACACTAAAAAGAATGAAATAAAATATTTTTGGAAAAAAAAAATAGAACCGACTTCAGTTGGAAATTGCTCTAAAAAGTAAAAAATAATTTTTTTTCTTTGAACACCATCGAAACTACTTTTAAACATAAGTTTTGAAGTCGGCGCAAAAACAATGTATAGAATCATACGCAACTACAATTCAACTATAAATATAAATTTTAATGGATTCATTTCATTGATTACCACACATTCGTGTAATGGTACAAATATTCTGCTTTTAATTTTCAATGGTTTCTTTGAAAAAATGTTGGAAAAATATGGTTAAATATCATTTTACCTATCGTTTTTGCGCCGACTTCAAAACTTATGTTTAAAAGTAGTTTCGATGGTGTTCAAAGAAAAAAAATTATTTTTTACTTTTTAGAGCAATTTCCAACTGAAGTCGGTTCTATTTTTTTTTTCCAAAAATATTTTATATTTTATAAATATGAAGAGCAAGCTACCCTAATTATTTGAAACTCAATACACTTTAGGCTAATGTAAGCATTTCATGTGAAAACACTTTTCTTTTCACCTCAAAATAATATTCACCATTATATTTCACATTTCATTTTAAAATAAAATATTTAAAGAGTTAATTAATCACATTCAAAATTAGTTTGGAATATTTTTAAGTTCAAAATTCATGCTGTACATGATTTCAGTTTAAAAAACCGGATCATTAAGTTCTTTAAATTTTCTTTGAAAAAACATTTTGCGTATTAAACAGAACACTGAAAAAAGAACTTGTTTTTACAGCATAATACTGGCATCAGAGGTTCAAGTTTAAAACTGTAAAAGCACAGTAATAAACTGTAAAACTAGCTATTTTACAGTTTATTACCATACAATTAGCTGTACCATACTGTAGAAACAGCAGTATGATACTGAATGCAGAGGTTCCAGATTGAAACTGTAAAATGCACAGTAATAAACTGAAACTAGCAATTTTAGTTTACTACAGTAAAATTAGCAATTTTACAGTTTCTTACTGTAAAATTGCTATAAAATCAGCTGTATTAGACTAAAAACAACCTCTATTTTTTGCAGTGAAGTTAAGTAACTTTCATCATACTAGTTTACATCCATTCCTTTCATTTTTAATTCCGTTTCTAGGAATTCAGTAGTAACAACAATAGCATCATTTACAAAAACGAGCATTGGTGATCTCAAGCTTTTAATAATATCTCCTTAAATCTCGGATTTTACAAGATTATTTTAGTAAAAAATTCCAAAAACAGTTTTTATACCAAAATTTTAAATAAAACAATCCTTTAAGAAGTCTCGCATTCAAATATCAGTTTCATCAAAAATTGTAATATTGTTATTTTGGTTTTTTAATGAATCGCTCACAATAAGCGAAAACTGTTCATCAGCATATTGCAGCTGTGAAACTCCTTATATTTTGGGGAAAGTGGTACTAAACAGGTGCGTATGTTATGTCTTGTCAATTCTTAAAATTTCCACTTGGTTTGAACTTTGCTGTCAATTTGTGAAAAACAAAAGCAGAAAATTTTACCAATTGTGTGGTCCATCTTCAACTTCATGATACTTTTCATTGAACTCGAAACTCAATAATTAACAACCTGCATCTGGTAACCCATCATAAAATTTTATAAAGTAAAAAAAAAATCGATTGCAGTTATATAACTCAGATTTGAGCATATTATTTGCATAGTTTAAACTGCAAATTTATTTTCATATGTTTATAACTAGCTGAGCCGTGTGAAGCATTTATAATTGACAGAAGGAATGCAAAACCCCCTTTTTTAAGTAATTATTTAAAAAAAAGCCAAAAATCTGAGTTGTTTGTTTTTCGCAAATAGCGGCAAAAAAAAATCTTTAAAATAATGTCGTTTGATGAGGTATTGAGGTAATATTGAGTTAAATTATATCTTCGATGTAGATGCGACTAGCGTTGTACACCCACATTGACTGCATAATCACTTGAAGAATTATCATTTAAATCACACACAAACTTCAAAAGTTTTTTCACTTCTCTAGCCATCAACACCCCTCTTCTGCCGGCCCAATACATCTGTCCGGTCCTGTTGCCAATCTTCGTTTAAAAGTCATTCACATGTTCCCTGCCGAGTGGCCGAATGCCCTGTGTCACCAGCACCCCGAGACCCTGGAGAGAGAAATGAGTACTTCCACTGCTAACACACTGCTTTACCTTTAGAATGAGAAGAAAATGCAAGAAATTCCTTTGAATGCAAGAAATAAATCTTCAGAAGAACATTAAAAGTTTGTTCCTAATATTCGAAGCGCAGTTCAAGAACGTACTATCAGTATAATTGAGCTACTCCCACCACATATCATAAGCCTCTGATCAAATAAATGCCATTAACCAACGACTAATAAATTGTGTTAGCTAAAAACAGAATAAAAGTACTGAAACAATCTCTTTATCCTAACAGAGAGAAAGCTCCCTACAGACACCCACGACATGGTTTTTTGTTAATAATTGAAAGGTTGGAGAACTTATATACCCTTTGTGTAGTTGTAACTGTCATCAGGTTGTAAATTCTATGAGCAAATAAATGTCATCCGCCCATGATTAACAGATTGTTTTACTAATGAAAGTGGAATGATCAGGCAGAAAATACTAGAAAATGTCTGCAGACATTAGAAATGATCCCTTATAACACAATTACAGACTTGTTAATAACAAAAGAGATTCAGAGGAGCTTACAGTGGAAAAACTTACTTCACTTTTTGAGGACAGAAATATGGCATTAACGTTTGTTTGACAATTTACTTACGTATGTAAAGCCACGACCGAATCTGTCTGCAAATTATGCCTTTAGGACTTCTGAATGTTTATGGTTGTGAAAGGATTAAGAAAAAAGAAAATACACACTATAATTTTGGAGTTTATTATTCATACTCTTGTTACGCTTTTACATTTCTAAATTTTTCCGCCAAGCTTAGAATTATGTATTATTTGAATATAATTATTCATTATCATACAGCTAGAAATTCAGAAATTCATCTGCTAAACTAAAATATGAATTTTTGCTTCTCCTAATAATTTTATTTCTATTCATTAAAATCATTTTGCGTGTTAAATGTCACCAGTACCTAGAAAGAATATCAGAATAAAATAGAGAAATATTCAAAGTTTCAGCATGCCCAGAGGCAGTAGTGGAACTGGAAATCTTTGTTTTCACCCCTATCTGCAATAGACTTTTCGATCAAAGCGAGAGAAAAGCAAGTGCGAAGAAAAAAAACTCGGATGTCAACTCGTGCGAATAAAGAGCTGCGGGCAGCTTAACTTCTGATTCAAAAGTTCATTTTTTTACTTGTCAAAATATATTTTTCTATTGTTATACTCTCAATAGAAGCAGATAATTACCTAAGGTTTTTGCTTAGAGAGATAACTATGCCAAGACTACGGCATGTTAACGATGATACTTTCAGTGTCTTTCAAGAGAAGCAAACATATCGATTTATGAGAGTAGTAGGTATAAAAATTTAGATAGCGGCTATTTTGCTTTTTATTTGATGTTTTCATGTATCTTTTATTTTTAATTTAATTGTAAAAACATATGTGAGGGAATGATGGAGAGGTAAAGAACCTTACCTGATTTTATGCTTTCAGATAAGAGAAGCAAACCTAGCGATTTATGATTTTAGTAGGTATAAAAATTTAGATAGCTGCTAATTTGATTTTATTTGATGTTCTTAAGTATCTTTTATTTTTAATTTAATCGTAAAAACATATGAGAGGGAATGATGGAGGCAAAGAACCTTACCTGATTCTATGCTTTCAGCTAGATTTCATGAACAAACTTTCAGCTACTTAAAGACGGAAATATGCCACAATATCCTTCTGGGTTTCCAACTGGAAATTACCAAACTTTTGTATAAAAAAAATATTTTGTTGCCATTCTGAAAGCGAAATTTACTGTTGTGAGGTAATAACGCTACCCGCTGGGGACAAACTTCATGATACTTACGTGAACTAATATTAAATGAAAATTTCATTTTAAGTGGTTTGTGTACTTAAAACTTATTCAATGTTAAAAAAAAGCACAAAAATATGAATATATTTCTTGTTTACTTAGAAATAATCCTTGTTTATGTTTTTATAACAATGGGGGCAAGTGAGTGAATGACGTTTTGGTATTTAAGGTCTAGATAAAATGTATTTGAAATAAAATATGAGATCCTTACTTTTATTAACTTGTTTAACTTGGTTTGAAAAATAATTCAAACCCCTAAAGATATGAATACATTAGAAAATATTTGTAAATAATAACGAGGACATAAAAATGACATTTATTGCCATTAAAAAGTTAAAACAAAATGTTTATTTATATTAAACTATAGTTTAGAAAACTTTTTTTTTTAAATCATCAAAGTGCATTTTGACAAATTCTCGTAAACAGATAAGAAATGCTTTACGGTTAAAAAATCTCGAAACTATAAAAGTACCGTAAAACGGGGTGTATAGGAACAGCGGGGTGATTTGGAACAAAACTTCCTCACCATACACAGAAATTCTTCATAAATATACGGTCGGGTATTTTTTACAGTTAATCTTTTTTTTTTCAAAAAAAAATGAAAAAAAGGTAAAATCATTAAGGTGTAGGAAAAATATTTTTGTCGTTATGGCAACACCACTGGCTTACGAGCAATGCTGAGAGTGGAAAGCTAAAAGAAGATCAAGTTTTCATCGTCTCTAAAACCAAGTACAGACCACTTTATATTTCAAAACTAAGAATAATATTTCTTAATTATGCATATATCAGAGCAACAGAGTACCACATTAGAATAGACAAAGAATTTCAATTGTGTCATAAAAATGAAGAATTCTTTAAAATGTCATAGGATAAGGATTTACGGGATGAACCGAAACACTTTGTTCTGTTGTTCCTATTCAAACTTATTTAAAAGAAAATGTTGGGAAACTCAAGATTATAGCCCCAATTCTTTTAGTCAAGACAGGGACAGTTATTTATTATTGTTTACGTCTTCTGGTGAGCTACTAGATCTTAGAATAACAGAAAGCCCCCTATTTAAAAGCATTTTTTGCTCCAGGAGTCTTCTTTTTACTTAAAATACATGGAGAAAGTTATGCAGACTAGATCTAGAAAAAGTACAGTACACAGACAACGATGAATACGTGGGAAAATCTTGCAGGACGCTCTCCGAAACCCAGTGATTTTAAGAAACCAAAAAGAAAAAAAAAAGGGTCGTTCATCTCAGAGGATGTTATGAAAAACTTAAGTCAAGCCACAACTGCTCGTTTTAAGAACAAGATAATTTTGGGGGACGACATGAGTGACTCCAACTTGTATTCAATCGTTGTTTTTCAATTCAAATGGGCAATTCCATGCAAGTGTGGAAAAGCGTTGGAAAAATAAAACTACAGCAATGCGTCTGTTTTGCATATTTTTTTATTTAAAAATGTTTGAAGTTTATTATTTATACTAATATTTTGTCAAGAATGTAGTATTTTTAGTTTGGCAGCACTTTGAAGTTGGAAATGGAATATTTAACTTTTGGTAAGGCAAATGATCAATCTTTCAACGTTGGTAAGTTTCAATTTTTTGCTTTAGATAACTATTTTAAAGGAAGAATATTGATTATTACACTTTAATTCAATATTGTGAATTGCTTAAACGAATGTTTTCACTTAAATTGTCTGATTTATATAAACTTCAAAAACGCAGTTATATGTAACGTAAGTTACCAAAAACATATTAAAGTTCATGATGTGCATAAAGAAAGGGCAATGTAATGTTAACAATGCTATATTTTCTATCTTATAAGTGTGTATTAAGCAAATAGTTAAAATTTTTTTTTAAATATTGTTTATTTAATTTTTTGTGCTACAATCAAAATGTGCAACGTAAGTTACCGAAATATGCAGGTAATGTAAGTTACTTTAGTAGGACTTAAATACTTGCGTTTATAAAGAAAGTAAATTGTGAAATAAACCTATGTGGTTAGTAGAAGCAATTTATTCAAGAATTCCTTTAAATGTACTGTATTTACTTAATTTAAATTAATCATATTTCTTAAAATATCTCTATTTGTTAATAAGATTTGTTTACAATACACCTCTGTTATAAATTACATGTTTCTTTTTGGCTTTTAAGATATTAATTATCTCTAAACTATATCACTGCATTCGGAATATTTAAGAGGTAATTTACTAAAAATTATTCAGAAATGGACTTCTGTTATGCTTTAAAGTTTTGAAATACGTTTTGGAAAAAACAAATATAAAAATATTTTATCTCTTACATGTGAAATATATTTTATTCTGCATTAAAATGCCACTGAACTCTGCAGAAAGATGCGCTGTAAAACGAGTATGTGAAAAGGATGTGGATATTACAGATTCGAAAATAAAAGTCACTCTTGATGGTACTAAAATATGTCAGAAAAAGCAAAATTTATCAAAACTATTTTCTGAAGATTCACACGTGGACAATCAACATTTGAGAACTAGAAATGGACAAACTGTGGGGTTTCGTTTAGTTAAGTATTTCAGGAAACAAGAAGAAAAAACAGAGATAAAAGCCGGTGAATGGTGTGTGATGAAGTACGAAAATACATTGTATCCTTGAGTTGTGACAATTATTGAAGAAAACGAGATTAAAGTAAAAGTAATGGCTGCTGTTGGAACCTATTATATATGGCCAGAAACGATAGATGAAATTTATTATGAGAAAACGTGATTCGAAAAATTGAACCTACCTGAACTTGTTAATAGCAGTGACTAAATGCATTTAAAAGTTTTATGTTATGTAATATTTTCGATTGTTCATTGAATTTGGTATTAAATTTCTATAAATTCAATTTATAATTGTTAATTTTCAATATTTTGATCTAAACTAAGCTATAATTTACATTCATTAATTTTTGTAATAAAGATTTGGATGTAAGTAAATTTTGTAACGTAAGTTACTGTAACGTAAGTCACCCAGTCAAAAATTCCCATAATTCCCAACTTTTGAAATAAATTTTTAAATTAATGAAAATCAATTCCTGAGCATTATAAGGAACTGATAAATTATACTTCAAACAAGAAAACAGCTGTAATAGAGCAGAAATTTGCCTTCGAACCAATTTTCATATTATGTCATTCCCTTTTTGTGTAACGTAAGTTACTGCCTTAATTTTGACTGCTAAATTTTGAAAAATTTTAATGCATCGAATATTTTTGCATTTTAATTTTGCCTTTGACTGTCATTTTCATAGAAAACTTTTATTCAAGGTTTGTATGACAATATTTCTCTGTACTGAGGTGCTAAATGCCTAAGCGTTGGTCAAAATGTAACGAAAGTTACCGTGGAATTGCCAATAAATGCATTTTCCTAAAATCAAATTTAATTTTTCGAAAGTACAAAATTATTGTCGAATTTTGACAAATTATCGAAAAGAAACCTTTACTTGACAGTAACTATCTGTTCTTACTCTCCACCATGAATACTACTTGTTTTTGTTGGATCTATTACAGATTAAATTGAAAAAAATAATAATAAACATGTGTTCCGACTGAACCCTATCAGCGGAATGAATCGGAACTGCTCTAAACCGCTATACATTTTAATAAAAACTGTTCAACATGCTTCGTCTTTGCTTGGAATATCGAAAACAAAACAAAACCGAAGTTTTTATCCCCCCCCCCTCCAAAAAAAAATATTTTGACTACTTTTCTCACAATCAAAAATGAAAAGTGTACCGATTTACACGTTTTACGGTATTCCTAATTAGGAGATTTAATGTTTTAATAATAACTTTCTTTTAAGCTCGTACGTGTATATATGTCACAATGTCAAGAACCTTGTTAGATTAGAAATTTAAAAAATATCATCAAATCAACAATTGTACTCGTTTTCAGTGTTCATTAAGTGTTATAGCTTTTGTAACTTAAGGACCATTTTTTAAATTCAACAATGGTGCTACAATTTCGCACATACTCTACAACGTTCTTTTCTACGTAATCATCCATAATACAGCAATAGATAAACTACAAATAAAGTTAAAGTGATATTTAGAAAATGTAATTCATCTTAAAACGACCCCCCCCCCCCAACACACTCACCAGAATGCTAAATTTTGAGAAACGCATTCATGACGCATTTAACAGAAACAAGAAATGCGGGCAAGTAATTTTCTAAAACTTCAGGCAAAAAAAATATTGGGATGAAATTCCTTATCAGTTATGACAAACCAAAAGCAGCATCAAATTTTAAAAAGATTTTCAAAATCATTTTTGAAGCAGAAAGTGGAAAATATATTTGACGAAAGAAAAAAGAAGAGTTTGAAAATATGGAATATGTTGCAAAGGTTTATTGACTAGTAGAGCTCATGATTGCGATGAATTATTATTTGTTTAGACTTAGTTTTGTTTGCCAATATTTTTTAGTAAACATAAACATAATAGGGTAATACAGCTTCAAGTATTTGCTGCAATGAAACTTTTAAGAAATCTATGAATAGTATTATTTGTTGGAAAAGAAAAAGAGAGGATCTTAGCTCAAAATACACTCAAAACACACAAACCAAGTCATCAAAAACTAAAAGCATAGCAGTATTCTTCAAGAAAATTGGTTTATTTTCATGAAGCATAAAAGTCTTAAACGTTTACTACTCAGCAATGGGAAACAATAAAGGTATATGAAAATCGAATACTATCAAAACTTTTGTTGAAATAAAAAAAACAGACTTATTTCCCCAAAAGCTTTTACGGATTCAGACAGTCTGACAGACTAACCCACATTTTCCCTCTTCAAAGCCAATTTTCTACTTTTCTTTTGATTATATTTCTTTCTTTTTTATTCTGATTAAGTTTTCTACCCGTAGGATACTTCAGAGCATAGTTTTATGCGCTTGTTTGTTTCCATCACTTATTTTAATGTAATTTTAATTTTACTTGAAAATATTTTTTTAACTTTAAATTGGGTTAAAAACGGAATTTCGTAATTCCAGTTAAACAAATCATAAAATAATTAATGCTTTTTTTTTCTATTTTCCACAGTGTTTTTCACTTCCACAAATAACTTGACTCAATTATAAATATGGGATCTTTCACTCGTTTTCCTATTGTGAAATTGACTTTTGAGGACTACTTATTTGCGAATTAATGAAATTCAAACCCAGAAAGGGCGAAATAAAACTAAATTTTGAACTTAACGCATTTGTCAGTGACCCATATGCGTTGAGTGTGTGTTGGTAGTTGGGTTTCAACATATATATTTATATGTGACCCTTTTGCTATACTGCCGTGCTAAGCACAAAAGTCGTATCTGCACTTTTTAACAAAAATGAGTTATCGCCACCAGGTGGCTCTTGGTGACGTATTTTACCCAAATACAAAATTATATACCGTAAAGTCGGGTTACTTGGACCCTAAGGGGTTACTTGAGCCCATTACAGTGAAATGATAAAATCTAGGTTTGGTACTTATTAGTTGAAGACTTGCACGTAGTTCCTCGTTTCTCCTCTAGGTAGAAGCACTCTGCAGTCTCTAATGCTAGTACCAAACCCAGATTTTGTCATTTTACTGTGGGCTCGAGTAACCTCCTTGTGGGTCCAAGTAACCCGACTTGACGGTAGTCATTTAAAAACGGGAAATATTTTTTTAAAAAAATCTGAAAAGTATCATCAGAATCAAATACATGGTGTTGCAAAACCTTAAAGAGTTATATCTCAGTTTGAGCTCGACTGCAGATACCACTTTTGCTCTTAACACGGCAGTATACCCAAGTAGCACACTTCGTTTTTAAAGGTTGTAAAATGGTTATTAACGTTGTAACAACCGCTTAAAAACGTTTATAAAACGTTTAAAGGTTATTTGTGCTACCAGTTTATAAAACGTTTAAGGGTTATTTGTGCTAACCCGGGTAGCTAATCCATACCGAAATTCGAGTTTATTAATAGCTTCTTTTTAAAATTTCTTGTAGAAGAGATATTAGCTAAATATTTCTCGAAATTAGCTATATCATTTGCAGTACTGTTACTTATATTCTCACCTTATCTCATCTCATCTAAACACATTTTAAATTGTGTTTTTAATACATTTATTTTTTTTAATTCCTCAAAACATATTACTACTTAATTGATTGCTACGTTTTGAAGCTTTATTTTCAACTTTTGTTATACGTGATCATCGTTATTAGCTTTGAAAAGAGCATTGATATATGGCTGTTTTATAAATATCTAATGCCCAGATCATATTTTCTGTGAACGTACTTATTATCTTCTTAAAAGTATGTCACATTTAGTATTACGACATTATTAATGGGTATTTTGAGATATTATGCCAGAAAATCAGAGCAACCACGCACAAGCTAAAACTAATTTCGTTTTCGCTAGAAAAAGGATAGGTCATAGCAGTTCGAAAATTTATTGTTTCTGCAATGAGCTGCGTATTAAGAAAAATTGCTATATATCATAGAAAATTTGATTATTTGAAATTCAGTAATTATAGCTATTTTTGGTGTCAAACTATGACTATAAGCAAGTAAAATAAAACCTAATGGTAAAAATCACTTCGAGTTCAACAGCTATATTTTCAGTGAAATCCTGGTGTAAACTTGTACAGTACACCTCCGATTATCCGCGGAATTGGATGGCACGGGTATCGCGGATAATCCGCGGATAATAAAATACGGGGTAAAGAAGATAAAAAATGTCTTCTGCTTAAAAATACCGCATTACACTTAAAACGTGGTATGTACAAACAGTGACGATAGGTATAGCATAAAAAAATATTTGTATTTGTGGTTCTCAAGCATATAAAATCTATAAAGAAGTTGTACTTACGATAACCACCATGTAAAAATATTTATTGGATGAAGTAAACCGCACTCTTGAGTAAGAATTGAAAGGAAAAAAACAAAAATTAAATTCGTGCTTTTTTGAAAAAAAAATCTGTTAATTGTGCTTGTTTCTTCCCCGAAACCCTCGCGGAAAATCGAGGGTTTACTGTACTCTCAAAATAGCTGTTATGGATAAAATACACTATTATGCCAAAGTCCTCGTAAATATACAAAAATAAGTTCCGAAATGCTTTGTGTTTAGAGCATAAATATATGCGTTTGCCACGAAGTTATCAACGAATGGTCTTTTTTCCAGCTCTAATAACGAATATCCATTGCGCATTCATTTGCCTCTCAAAACCACTAGAACGTGAAAGTCGATTCTTTTGACCTAGACATGTTTTTTTTTTTTCTTTTTCTGTGGATATTTCCCCAAACAATATCCTCTTGTTCATCAGCTTTGGAGCTCATTTTTTCCTACCAGAAACAATTTTCCAGAAAGATGAGCATATGGTCAAAGGAAGGAAAAGAAAGTCGTGACTATAAAAACGTTTTCTTTTTAGTACCTATATTACAGTAGTTAGTAGACTACAGTATAACCTGAAAATATCGCGAGTTGAAACTAAACTAAGTAATAATAAAAAATACTGCACTGTTTTACTTGAAATCTGTACACTAAAAAAAATACGATTTTAACTCTCCTTATTCTGTATTTCGTAACTAAAATACCAGTTTTTTGCCCCAATCACAATGAAAAATGTATCGTCGAGTATGGGAATTTCTGCATTGCAAGAAGATTAAGGTATAGAATAAAACTTCATATCAATATGTCACATTTTTAATCACTGGAATAACTTCCTTTAATTCTGAAATACTCAGTAAAATTTTCATTTTCAAACTTAGTAAACAATGCATTATGCTTTAATGAATACAACCAGTACAAAGGTTTATTTAAAAATATTTACTTATTTGTTTACAAAGGAATTCTTATTCGAGACCCATGCATTGTTTGCCATACGGATAAGCAAATAGTCAGTCAAGGAAATCAATGTGTTTACAAGCATTTTATTGTTATCGTTACCGATAATGACCTAGAAGTAGAATTATGGCAAATGTTCTGTCAAGAACTAAGCAAGCCTACTTTCCCGTATACCAACATCGACAGTCTAGCATCTGATCAATATTCTCTTAATTATCTGAATTTTCAAATTATGTGAAACATACCTTTTTAATATTTAAAACTTATTTCTAAAAACAAAAAATGCCTCTCTGATCTGACGAAATAGATACATAAGTAAATAAACGAATAAATACATTTGAAGTACCTTTTGAACAATGTAGTTAATATATTTCTTCTATAGAAAAATTCCTTAATTGTTTTCCAAAAAAAAATAATAATTAAAAAAGAAAGTACATCAAAATATATTTCATTAAAAAAAATTCTTTCACAAATCGTCTGGAATTTTATTTTTAATCTGTTGCCAATAATTAAAAATTAGTAAATAACATAAAATGCATAAAGAAATAATGAAATGTTGCACGAAAAAGGGTTCAAATCCAAAAGTGAAAAGGGATATGAGAATGAGATGTCCTAGCAAAGATCTTTCAAATGAAAAATAAAGTATGTTCAAATCAGACGGTTCGTTCAAAAGTGTTTAGGGGAAAGACAGACAAACAGACACACACTTTCTCCATCTCAAAACCTTACTTTCCATTTTTTTTTTGTTTTTAATAATTATCTAATTTGATTTCATTTTCCTTCTTTTTTTTGGATTGCGATATTTTGAAGATGTATTAAGCCGCTTTTAATGTCTTTTTCGTCGGTTACTTTAAAGGGAAAGTAAACTGAAAAATATAAATGCAATGCGTGAGATTTTTCAAAAGAAAAAAAAGGAGGAAAAAATACTACGTGCATCTTTTATTGGGCTGTATTTAAAATCCTAAAAATTGATCTTGATTTAACTTCACTTCGGGAACACTCACGTTCCTAAGGACTTGAAATTCGAACTGTACAAATTTTTTGTCTGCCTGTAGTGGTCTTTAATGCATACTATATAGACAAGACTATATTTGCAACTGCTAATATTTCTTCACGTGTCACATATGCTGTTGAGAGAATATGCGAATTTTTCATTGTGTTAGTTACAGCGCTTTTTTTTTTTTTTTGCATAGTTTGTGAAAATAAAGATAAAACCCTTAATGTTACATCTTTATTCTTATGCAATCATATTTTCACTTTTTATAAAAAGCACTCAAATTTCACTCTTAATCGGTACATCAAAAATAACGATATTTCTGCTTATAACAGATTTTACTAATGTATTTATTTGTATTTTGTTTAATGTCTTAACTATTATTAACGTATTATCTTGTGTTATTTTTACAATTGATATTTTTTCCCCTTCCACTTTACGAAAAAACTCCTTTTTCGCTTTATCTATCTTGTCGTGTTTATAACCTTTCGAACAAAGATTTTCATTTAACGTGAACAAAAATCCAGAGTAATCTTATATTTCACTTAAAACCAAATGCAAAATTAATTTGTGTCTTCAAGCTTCATGAATTCCTTCATAACTTTCATTGAGTCCAGTGTTTCTCTATTAAAGCTCTCCCCAGAAACCCTCATCGCATTGCCTCTTCCCAGATGCAACGTGTGTTTCTTACAGAACAATTGGCACTTTTATTATTAGTAGGGAAAACATTAGTTCCGTACCTGCCATGTCGTTCCTAAATGTGTAGTTAATGAAAGCACGTGGCTGCCACGCCCACCTCTGCATGTGTCTATTATTCGGCTCCGGGAACACTCCTATATCGATTTTTTCAGTCCTACATCGATTGTCGTAGGTTTCTTGTGTTTTTGATAGAAACCATACTTAGTTCAGTGACTTTTAAGAATATCCACTGGAAGCGTTTATAAACGCAGATGGAATTGGGTGGGTCTGGTTTGTTTCTCTCTTTTGAGGTTTTGGCAACTTGTTGTTGAAAGTTAAACTCTGATTGATTAGTGATATGGAGTGAAGAGGTACAGGACTGAAGATTTTTATGTGTTGAATCAGAAATGTGGCATATAAGGCTTGGAGTATAAAAGTTTATTTTATTTTATTTTGCGGAAAAAGTGCACAAAATAAAATTTATTCATGAGCTAGAAATTCGTCTACTAACAAGCCTACTTTTTATGATGCCAACATCAGTTTTCCGATATGACAACATATTTTTCTCAAATGCCCTAGCATGTAATTTATATTGCTTTTCTTTTTTTTTTTTTTCGAAACGAGGAATTGTCATTGAAAGGGTTTTTACAACTAACAACTTTTTACAGAAGAAAAATATGATGAAGAGTTATTACAAGACTGCTAAAATCATACTGATGAATTGTTTGTCTGAAAATATGTACTTCGAATGACGTGAAAAACCAATGTAAATAAAAAACAAATTTTCAAGAAAATACAGCAGTTGTATTACGGCTTTCTTGTTTTTGGTGTGCTTCTTGCCGTCCTGAAGAGGCTCCATTGTAGCCTTGATCTAACTGTAGGCTGTAATTTCTTGACAATTTGTGCTTTATTTATACTGATTTTTCTCTCCGTTGATATTTTAGCACAAAGCTTATTTGATCATTATTAATTTAAGTATGTAGCTCTTTTAGAAAAAAAAACTCTTCATTAATAGGACCGATCAACTATTTTAATGACAGCTAATCGTTTTTTCATTCTGCTGCAAAATTTTGTCTTTGTTACTTACCTCCTTCTCAATGTCAACTCATCAAAAATTACCATAAAGAATATCTTCACATTATTTGACGTACGCATTATTTTTCACAAAACTATTTGGAAATATAAAACTTATTTAACATAATGTTTTAACAGTATTAAAATGGTCTAATAAAAAGTTTAAATTATAAATTAACCATGAAAATTAAATTTTGTATATCAGCTCTTAAAAAGTGAATAAAAAATAAAAAAAAGAATAATTTAATTCGATATTTTACAAACACTCCTAATTTTAACCAACTATAATCGAAATGGAAAAATCATATTCTAAAATTATTAACAGAAACAAAAAGAATAATCATACTGTTGGAAATTAAAGACAAATGTAAAAATGTTATCCCTCAAAATTATTTTACGGAACAAAATAAAATTATTCTCGGAGATAAATACCAAAATATATTTTTTTATTTAGACTATTTGTCAGTGAAAAAAATATTTCGGAAAAACTACTTACCGTTGTTGATTTAGATCATTCTTTTAAATGCGCTCATTTTTTTGTATGATTTTTCTAAGAACTTTTTATACATTTTATTTAATATGAATTGCCTGAAACAGAGTTTAAGTTATGCCAGGGTTGGTTCACATATTTTATTTCATATTTAAAGCTTTTCATTGTTTAATATGCTCTAGAAAACATAAAATATACCAAGGAAACCATTCGCAACCTTATTACCTACCTAAATATTTTGTGTACTTTATTCATTGGTTTGAATTATTTTGCATGTAATGTGTTAGACTTCCCGTTCTTCCCCTTGTTTTGTTTGCAGACATGTCTAGTGACTGATATTGCATTTTAGAGGATCCCTACCATATAGAGGATCCTGGGTTTAATGGGAATTTTTTTCATTGCTTATGCATTAAATTTCAACTTGAAAATATTTCACTTGTTGTTGTGCATTAATTTACTGCTAAGTTAATTAGCAGTTTCAATGATATGCCTTTGGCGCCAATGAACTGAGTAGTTATACAAAAAGTTATTTTCCAATTTCTTAGAACTTAAATAAAAATCAATACAAAATGAATTTGTAAGTATACACACGCACACACACATACAAATGGTTACATTTACAGCACCTGCGGTACCATTTAAAATTGGGGGAATGACCTATTTTTTGTGGTGTTAGTTTTAGACCAGATTGAAAAAAAAATGAGGGAGTAAAGCTTAACAAAGTTGAAAATTAAAGACCACCCTAATGTATATATATATATATATATATATATATATATATATATATATATATATATATATATATATATATATATAACCACATTTTACACACAGTTTCAGTTTGGTCCAACTTAAATGACAGGATAGTTTTTATCTCAATTTAGGACCGCAATGTATTTTTCATTGCGAATTATGTATTTAGCTACCAGTTTTTCTGTGTTCTTGGCTAAGCCGTTTTACTAAGCCTTTTTTGACACCTCCATGGCTGAGCGACATAAAGCACACGTTCTGGCAGCTTCTGGAGCGCAGTAAGCAAGTAATAATATTTCTTATCTTAATATATAAAAATTACGTGTCCCTGTGTTTGTGGCCAATGGACTCCTCAGCTACTGAGCCGATTTCAACCAAATTTTGCACGCAGTTTCAGTTTGGTCCAACTTAAATGATAGGATAGTTTTTATCTCAATTTAGAACCGCAATATATTTTTTATTGCAAATTATCGATTTAGCTACCAGCTTTTCTGTATTCTTGGCTAAGCCTTTTTACTAAGCCTTTTTTGACACCTCCATGGCTGAGCGACATAAAGCACACGTTCTGGCAGCTTCCGGAGCGCAGTAAACAGGTTGTAAGTTAGTGGTGCGTTGAGTGTTATTTAACTTTTTTGTGATGTAAATTACAAACAAACGCGTTACTTCCCTTGAAATTTATGTGTGATAAGCTGTCAGAAACGATTGTCACGTATGAGTTTTTACGCCTCTGAGGCTGAGAGGTGGAAAGCGCTTGGTGGGATAGCTCCTGCACTGCATTTAAGTAGCTGTTCTTCTTACTATTATATATATAATATATATATACAAAAGTTTGTTTGGATGGATTTATGGATGGAGCAGTCAGTTGATAAGCAGTCCGAAAAAATTATCTTTTTAACTAAGCCTTTTTGAACCTCTGTCGCCAGGCGACATAAAGCACATGGTCTGACAGCTTCTGGAGCGCAGTAAAATAGGTTGTAAATACAGAAACAATAATGGATGATTAATGTAGGTACTTATTTTTTTGTATTATCTAATAAAAAAACTTAATAAATTCAAAAATTTGCTTATTTATTGTCTTTAAGGCGGAACAGAGTTCGCCGGGTCAGCTATATTTATATAAAGTTGATCTCTATAACGGTAATAAAGTTTTTCGTTTCTATTGAAACATTATAGTTTAACCCATACCATAGCCACAGCAACGCGTGGACGGGTCAGCTAGTATAGTATATATATATATCTTAAAAAAACTCAACCCGTGTTATTTATAACAGATTATATTTTCGTTTAATGAAAATAACTGAATAATTGTATTATAATTAAATGCGTACCTCGGTGAAGATCTATAAGACAAGTCTTTGTTACAAAGTGTGAGGGAGTTATAACTCTGCTGTTATTCTGACCCACAGATTAGAGCAATTGTAGTTTGCAGGAAAGATACTGAGCTGCTATAGAAAGCCTTTCAGTAAACTCCTGTGAAGGGTTCTATTCAGGTACCCGCATCCGCATATTATGCCCCCACCACATAATTCCCTATTGTTGAGCAACTTACTGTTTAGCTCTAAACATATAGGAAATTACGATTTCTCTTAGGAGCTGAAATTCAGAGAATGTTTTTTCGCTTATAAGCTTAAGTTCACAGAATGGTTTTTGGAAATAACTTTAATATGTTCAGTCGAAATGCGTTTAATTAGTTATAATATATTTAATGAGTTATTTCGAAATATTTTTATTAATTAACCAAGTAGAAGATACTTTATTTGGCTTTGTAAATTAATGATTTATTTACAATTTAAGAAAAATCACTGCAAATATTTATAGCAATATAGTATTGGATATAAATAAAAAAACTTTAAAACAATTATTAGTTTACAAAACTTCAGGAGTTAAAAAAGGTCAGGAAAAAGAAACAGCACGTTTTCTTATTTTCTCATGAAGTAATAAACATCAAAATTTCATCATATCATTATTGAAATTACTCTGCCATATGTTCATATCAATGAAATGTGTATAAATATTTTAAATTTGTCATCTTACCCTCATTTACCCCATACTAAACTCTCATTAATTCAATGACAACGTACTTCTTTGATTCCGAACAGCTATTTCGATGAACATATATATATGTTTTTTATTTAAAGGCAATATTGCAAATGTATTTTTGTAAGCCATATTTTGTATTTTGATAATATATTTTTGTAGTCGTCTCTTATGCAGTTTTATATTTCATTCTATTGAGTCAAAAAAAAAAAAAAAAATACTGTATACAATACTTATTATATGCAGCTAACTTGGATGAATTTATAGGTTATTTTGTTTCATCCGTACATTCATTAATGAGGAGCTGGATTCCTATTAGTACGGGCTAATAAGTTGCTGCTGTATTATTTTTGTTTTTGCGTTAATGTTTATGGTATGAAGTGTTCGAAGATGCAAAAGTAATAAACTAAAAGTAATCAACTTCATAAACACATAAATAATATAGTTACAAATAGCAAATTAAGAGAAATATAATAATGAAATTCGTTGTTAAATTTATTATGTTATTCTGTGGAAATGTGAAACAATAAAACGACAGATATCGGAATATTTCTGGAATGCCATCATTAAAGCCAATGTTATTCATTTACACTAACTATAAACTAAACTATATGTGAAAAATGAGCCAAGTTATCAATCTCATTAAGGAAATTTTTCTAGCCTATTAACTTTCGAGTGACACATAACACTGAAGCATCAAAAGAAATGAAGAATTTTGGAAATGCGATCCGTTATTTTAATAGACAATATTGTCAAAAGTAGAATGCAGGATGTAAAGTTAAACTGAAATATGATTAAATGCAGTTGTTCATTCTCAATAATGATAAAGAATAATAAAAAAAAATTATGGACGTGAGCTATGAACAAAACATTTTAATGAAACACTTCATGACAGACGATACATCAAAAACTTAAACCGAGAGAGTAACGATAAAAGAGGTTTGGCTCGTTAAAAATATTTTCTCTTAGATTTTCATTAATTAGTATATTGGCTCAAATAAGAAGAAATATTTACGAAAATTAAAAAATGGCAAGCAAATACAAAAACGTCATCTAAAACATGAAGTTAAATGAACACCAATCAACTTGCTTTTATTATTCAGGAATTCCGCAATTTGATTAACATTTCAGTAATGTAAAATAAACAAGGGAAGCAAAAATGCAAATAAAGCATTTCAGAAATGCAAATTGCGAGTTCCAGGGATTTCATTGTCTTAATAACGCCCGGAAAATGCATTTTAATTGCACTTTTGGGGGCCACGTGGGATTGAATATCCTGCATACAGTCTTAAATTGCCGTCAACAAGCCCCTACGATGTAGATAAGGCTAAAAGTCATGCTTAAAAATTCAAAGTTAACATCATGATACTGATTATTAAATTGGTTTAAGTTATTTTCATGCTGGCTCTAAGCCTGGAGCGTTACTTTCTAAGATATTATTAGTCTGTTTCCAGAAACGATAAAATTGTACCCCAATTAAAATATGATTTGCAGCTTCGGTCTTCAATTCGGTTCTGAATTTCATATTAAAAGGAAAATTTCTCTTATTGAAACGTAAATACCGTTTTGCAATTCACAATAAACATGTACTTAGAAAATTTATTGTGCAAAGTTTTACCCTTTAAAATATTTTTTATCATCTGCTCTAAATTTCAAATTTATCGTCTGCGACGAGTTCTTCTACGTTGCTGTGCTAATAAAGGCTTTCTTTTTATAAGTTTAACCATTTATCGTAATTCTAATGTATGAGTTACTTTGAATGTTTGAAGTGAATAACTTTCCATATTTGCTTTATTTTCAATCTTTCACAGTAATTCATAAAACATGATTTATCTTGTAAGATAATGATATCATTGCCATATGAAGCAATAGACGCATGCTGGTCGTAGACGGTAATTAATTACATTAAAAGGCTAAACTCGGGCACAATAAATAAATTTGCTTAAATATTTGTCACTGCAGAAACAACATTGTATTTGTTTTAAAGTATCGTAATTCATTCAGTTTTGCATACATTGAAAATATCTGATTTTTTTCTAATTGTATAGTTTTAGCGTTTCTTGTATTAGAGACAAGTTGTAGCCAAATGGGAATGCAATCAAAACACTCTCAATACTACATACAACAGATATGTAAAACACATACTCATGTATGGAAGTGAAATTTTACTTACTGCGGCACAAAACAAGATCGCTATATACTCTTTTTTCTCTCATTGCAATGAGATCTCTGTATGGATTAATCTGCAATAAAAACTTAGTTTTTTTTAAGTGTTTACCATTGATTACTTCAGTGCTTTTATGACGTGTTTCATTTTGAAAACTAGAGTCTATTTAAAGCTTACTTAAATGCAAGTTGTTCTGTTTTTATCCCAATTGCAAATGCACCAATGATTTTCATAGACTTACCGCCCACGTCATTGATTCTATACATTTTAATAAATACTACCTCGAGTTTCCAGAAGCATTCTGATCGGCTTTCATTCATTTTATCATTGAGAAATTGCTTTTTTTTTAATAGTATTACAGTTGTTTAATTACAAGTTAACAGAAAATATGCACAAAAGTTTTTTTATTATTATTTAACAGGCTCAGTTTTCAAGAAAATGTCCCGCGTTTTCTCACCGCCTCAGCCCTCACTGACACCACACGTTCTAAAGTGCACGTATTCAAGATATCGTAACAACGCCCTAAACATGCCCATGCAGCGTCACACCTACCTGAAATGATGGGATGGTGCAGTGGTTTAAAAAACTACTTCGTGTAGTCGTCACTCACCAACATTTGGTACAACATGCGGCCATATAACATACACCAAAAACACCTAGTAGGAAACGTATCCATGCAGCGGAATTGTGAATCAAAGGTACTAACATATCATAAGCAAATGCACCGTTATGGGCATTCAAAGCTAACTAACGCTTCAAACACAGCAGCGAGTGTCTTCGAAATTTTCCCTTTACTCGCATCGAGTTACCGTAAAATGGGGTGTATAGGAACAGCGGGGTCAATCGGAACAAAACTTCCAGACCGTACAAAGAAATTCTTCATAAATATACTATTGGGTATTTTTCATCATTAATTTTTTTTTTAGAAATGTAAGATGATAGGAAGTAGGAAAAAATTACTTTTGTCAATCTGGCAACGCCACTGGCTTCTAAGGAGGGCTGTAAGTGGAATGCTAGAAAACATCACATTTTCATAGACTACAAAACTTCATATGCAAGAACAAACCTTCTTATATATTAAACCTAAGAGTGGTATGTTTCAATTATACATGTATCTGAACAACAGAATACCACATTAGAATTTACATTTTTTATAAATTGTGTCATAAAAATGAAGAATTCTGAAAAATGCCATTGGAAAAAAAAAATGCGGGGTGAATCGGAACACTTTGTTCTGTTGTTCCAATTCAAACTTATTTGAAGGAAACTGTTTGAAAAATCAAGATTCTAACCCCAATTTCTCTAATCAAGACAAGGACAAGGATTTATTACTGTTTATCCCTTCTCGTGAGAAACTAGATCTTAGAATGACAGAAAGTTGTAGATTTCATAAGATTTTTTCTCCAGGAGACTTCTTTTTATTTAAAATACGAGGAGGAAAGTCATATAGACTTTATATAGCAAAAGGCAAGCACACAGACAGTGATGAATAAGAGAAAAAATCTTTCAGGACAATCCCCGAAACCCAGAGATTTTAAGAAACTAAAGAAAAGGCAGAGATCATCCCAGAAGATGCTATGAAAAAACTTAAGCCAAGTCACAATTGCTAGTTTTAAGGACAAGTACATATTTGTGGACGACATGAGTGACTTCCATTTGTGTTAAATCTTTGTATTTCAATTCAAAAGCATTTCTTAAAATTACTTTTCATTTTTCATAAGTTCAAAATTATTTTGAATTTTGACAAATTATAAACGTTTACTGGTATTGAAATTATACTTTTATTTGACAGTAATTATTTGTTCTTGTTCTCCCTGATCAATATTACTCATATTTGTGAGACCTATTACAGGTTTCATGGAAAAAAATACAAATATTAACATGTGTTCCGATTGACCCCTATGAGCGGGGTGATTCGGAACACCCATAATTTCCTATATATTTTAATAATAACCGTTCAAAATGTTTTGTGTTTGCTTGGAATATCAAAAGTAAAGCAAGACCGAAGTTTTTACCCAGAAAATTAAATTGAAAAAAAATCTTTTAACTGCTTTTTTTACAATCAAAGCTGAAAAGTGTTCCGATTCACCCCATTTTACGGTACTGTAGTAAAAGGTGGATCAAATTGAACCCAGAATAATTATATTTGAATAACGTTCAATAAACGCAATTTCTTACACTATTTAAAAGAAATTTATGACTACAGCTGCATCTAATGTTCAACCTCTGAACTACGTATTTTTGATAACAGATGAATGAAAATTTCTAGACCTGTCTGTCCAACGTCGCACCCTTATTTTAACTTTCTATGTTTTATTGTTACGTCATTTCAAGGTAGAGGAGTCCTTTCTAAAAAACCTTGTATAAACTAATTCTGCTAAACTCAGGGGTGCCTACAAGGGGGAGAGGGATTATGGCGCAAATTACGGCATCAACATTTTTTTGGGGGGGGGGGGGATTTTTTAAACTAATTTTTTTATTTATAAAATTATTTATTGATTTATTTTTTTTTATTTAAATTATTATTTTAATTATTTCTTTTATTGCTTAATTATTATTTATTTATTTATTCTTATTTTTTTGCGTGCGTGTGTGTGTGCTTGGAATGTCTGGAAGGAAGAAAAGTGATTCGATTCTGGGCATAATTTAAACTTTAAAAAAAAAATAATATATAAAAAACAAATATTTATGATTTTAAAAAATAAATAATATTAAAAAAAATATAAAAAAGAAGGAAAAAAATGGAAAGCCCAAGAGGGTTTTGAAAAAATGAGGGGGGGGGCACCCTTAGCTAAACTTACACACATATAACACCAATATGCTACCTGCTTTGCTTTTGTATTATACTAACAATAGTCATGTAATACAAATATTACCAATTTGAGACAAGAGCAGCTAGATTTTGAAATTATGATCAATAATGGATGTTTGTTCATAGGATATGCTTGGAAATATTGATTTCTTCTAGATTGCACTTTGATTTCAACGGTTTTATTAGTTGAAATGTAGCACTAAGAAGCTCTTATTAGAGGAGCAGGAAACCAGTTTCACTTAAACTCGATTGGAGAGAATTTCAAGCACTCGTTTAGTTGAAAGTGAAGTTTTTTAATCAGTAACCCTGGGAAAAAAAGTTCACTCATCTTTATGACTTCTTCATCGGATATTCAGCTTTCCAAACAGCCCCTACTCTGATTATTTTTTGAGAAAGAGAAATGACATAGAGAAGTTATAACAGACTTAAAGCCGTATACCAAATAGATCTCAGACGTTAAGACGGGAATATAACTAGAATTTAAGTGGAAAAGTAGGTGTAAGGAGTCGTGAAATGAGAACGATGACACCCCTCTGCATTCAAAAGATAGGATAATCGCAGAAAAAAGCTATAAAAGAAAACGAATTCTGTCACAAAACTTAAAATAGGGGCTCTTTCTCGTGAACTCGGCAATAAATTTGGGAACAGGAAAAATAGCGAGTATCAAATAAAATGAAACTATTTTAAGAGAGAAGCGAACTAAATTTAAAAAAAAAACTAAATTATAAAATAAGACTAAAAAAGAAATAAAAGTTTTTACAACTAATTAAGCCAAGAACATTCAGCAAAAAATGTATTTGGCAACATATTAAGAAAATATCTGTTATATGCACTATAATTTACTGTGTTAATGCAGAAGATTTTTCAAAAAGTAATTCATATGTTAGTTATTAAAATAAAAAATGTATTAGAATCAAATTTGGATGCAAAATTAAATTTTGTTATATTTTTGTCATATATATAGGATGGACAGACAAGTGAATGAACACTTCCAGTGAATGAACACCTCGTAATTTTCTTTAAAAAATAAGTTTAAAACCACTTTTCTTAGACGAATCAGTAGTAGACACGTCATTCTACACATTTCCAAAAAAAAATGGCTAGAAAATGCAGTGTTTTGTGTTGTTCATTCACTGGGTCAAGACACTTTTTCACCTTTCAACCCTTCAAAAAACCTAATCTAGAACCATAAAATTAGCACAGCATTTTCAATAATTACATATATTACATAAAGTGTTTTAACTGTCAAGTGAGAAATACTACAATTTTTAACGATGCTATTAATTTTTGAAAACGAAATTCCGTTTAAGTGTTAATTCACTGGCCGGTCTACCATATATATATATATATATATATATATATATATATATATATATATATATATATATATATATATATATATATATATATATATATATATATATATATATATATATAAAATATTTTATTAGTTGAAAGCATTGGCTTTACGTGATCATTACCGAGTTAATTTATTCTACTAAAATGTTTGCCTTTTTCAATCTTTTAATCTTATTTGTGCTTTTAAACGTTGTTTCTAATTTTACCTTATCTATTAATTTGCTTCATAAAACCTACTTAGGACAAGTGGCATTTACTCTTGAAACAACCAAAAGGTTATTTCTCCTAATGTTCGCATATTTTTCAGTTTTTAAAAACATACTTCACGATACTAATAGTTTCTAAAATTCAAAGTATTTCACTCAAAAGATAATTTGCCAAAATGCCAAGCTTATTGATCACGAAGCCTTTCCTTTATTTTTCACTAAATGTAAGAAAGATGCTTCTTTTCATTGAAGGAAGAAAACAGTCGGGGTTCTTTAAGTGAAAATCTTGGCAGTAGAATTAAGTGAATGTTGCAATAATATTAATCTAGTTGATGTAGAAACCACACGAGAGATCTATTTCCTAAGCTCTAAACTCGCGAAAGAAATGCTGTAAAGTTTTTCTTCGTAATTTATTGGTAAATCGCTTTGATTGTTGCTGTATATATGCTGTATACATTTGAGACCTCAATGAAATTGCCAATAGAGGTATTTTGCATTTGTTATAAGCTATTCCTTTTTTTCTAAAGATTATTCTCATGAAAATAGTGAAAAGCAAGTACGAGAG
The DNA here is from genome assembly GCA_038373865.1 of Uloborus plumipes. Taxonomy (NCBI): domain Eukaryota; kingdom Metazoa; phylum Arthropoda; class Arachnida; order Araneae; family Uloboridae; genus Uloborus; species Uloborus plumipes. The sequence continues at coordinate 7,882 of JAXGGA010004104.1, read as the reverse complement.
TTTTTAATTTTTTTATCAATGTTAATAATTATAAAGGGTTTATCCTATTTTAGTTGAATTTCCATTTAATTCTGCCTGATTAAACATCAATGTCTTTCACATAAGTAATTTATGAAGAGTTTAAAAATATTTCATTTAAGGATAAGAAGGGAAGTATATATAAGGTAACCCAGCTTGAAATCATTAGGATTTCAAATGTGATTTCAAACTTGTGCTTAAACTCAACAAAAGTATAAAAATATCAGTTAAATTATGTATCTTTCGCAAAAAAATATTGCTAGCAATAAAATTTGAAAAAAAAAAAAACTACAATAGAACTTTTTTATGTATCTATGTTTCCATATTTTAAATGACTCATACTGTCCACTCCGTTACAGCAGTTTTGAAAATAAAATAAACTTACACTAAATCTGATAATAAATTTAAGAAGTCTCAGTAATATAACTTTTGTTTATTGTAGTTCACGATACTTTGAATTCTACAGTTATCTTTAAGAAAAAAAAGAGTTAAATTCTATTTATATGTTAACTTGCTGATCCGTGCGAAACTTTCGCGTTCAATAGCGGTAATTTAGAAATCAAGTTTTTTAATTTTTTGTTTTAAAAAAGAATAAAATTTGAATTATTTCTTTAAATTTTGCCAAAAGTAAGGAGGGAGATTCTTCAAAATGATGCCTTGCTTAGGAGGTTTGATAAAGTATTAAGGAAATAATGCAGCACCTTTTCCCAACAGCATCCCCCCCCCCTTTGAAAAAAAAAACCTTGAGAAATATATGTTGATACTGAGATCTATTATAATAAATAAAGGTTTTTCTTTTCTGATTTTTAAGCAACAACTGTGGCTTAGAGTAATGAATTTAGATTTCATATTCATAAAAATTTGGATCAGAATTCAGCTAAAGAAAAACACGTCAATCCAAAACGACATTTTTCTGGAAAAGGGGAATCGAACCCACTAATTTTGCATTAGTTGAACACAGCTTTTCCAATAGGCCTCTGTCCTAGGATGTTATACATTAAAGCAATGGGTGATAAAACAGTAAATAAAATGAATTGAAATGGATGCCTCTATTTTATTGAAATTTTTCTTAAAAAATATACTAAGATTTCCCAACATATTAAAAAAAAGTTTTCTTTATAGATTTTAATAATAAAACAGTAGTTCACAATCCAGCAACGACTGTAAATTGTATATCTGTAGAAACTTGAATCAGAATTCTTTAGAAGAAGTTTCGGGAAAGTTTGAATTTCAAATCATGATCTTCGTATTATTATCACGACGCTCAAACCATCTGAACCACTGGACTTCCCTTACATTAAAGCAGGAAACTTTAAATTGATACCTTGATTTCAAAAATTTCACGAACTACTGAAGGAGTTATGGAGTTGTCACAAAAAACACCCTCGAGAAATAATATATATGATTTAAATTGCTAAATATCCACTTAGCTATATTGGTATTATTGATGAAAACATTATTTCTTTAAATTGCAGACAGAACAAGTTTTAGCATCATTATTTCATTTTATAAATGTTCTGTTATTGCTTTTTTTCTTTATGATTAAAGCGATTTTCAAAAGCTTATTTGTCTACTACACAAACACTACTAGTTACACGGAGAGATAAAAATATTTTTAAAGCCTCCACAAGTTACTTATATTCAAGCCATTCCTTATATTCAAATAAATGGAGAATCAATTTAAAAAGTAGTTAATTTGTGAAATTTTTTAAAGTTAATTAGCATAATTCCAGGCGTAATGTGTTTAATTTCCATGAAATGAGCCCATCTTAAAATTACAAAACTAGTTAACTGCTCCAATCTGTGTGCAATAAAAATACAGCTGTAGTTTAAAGAAATGATCAAATGGCAAATCTCCCAATACACATAATTTTACTATTTTAATTAAACTGATAAACTAGACAGCCTTCCGAATAATAAATTAAGACAGATTTTTGAAAATGCAATTATGTAACTGAGTTTCAGAATTACAGTTTCAACCCACCTTCATTATAAGGAGTTAAGAACAAAAACCCCAAAACATTACACCCTTCGTCCAGTTAAGCATGCATGTCATCGTTTTTCCTTTCTGATGACTATACGCAAGCGTAAACATGTTGGTTCTACTTGACAATATTCTTACATCTAGTGATATGAGGTTTTTGCTTTTTAGCTGCAGTTCACTTTCAAGGAGTACCTTTAAACATGGATGCAAAGCGGAGCACATTTTTAATAATTTGAAACACTGTTATAACTGTAAATGAAGATTTTTGATTCTTCAAAAGATATTACTGCCTAATTTAAATTCTGCATCATGCAATAAATTAGAAAAGTTAATATAATAACAACTTTAGAAAGAGGAACTCATTGTGACATTAATTCTTCTCTTCCCTCACGAATTAACTTAATCACTCCGAGGGAATGAAATTTGCATGAAAATTCAGGTTGCTAACCAGTCACGTGGAATCCTAAGAATTAAGTTGCAATTACTAATTCAAGTAAGATTGTAGTTTTAATCCAGTCGGCAAAAGATTATTTGATGCATGTGTATGCACATCAAAACAATCCGTCCGCAAGTAATATAGTTGTTTGTTGCGATGACTATATCATAAAAGAAATCCTATGTAATATAGCTGTTTTTTTCTTATTTTTTTAGTGCAGTTTCAATTTTCAATCTACTTTTTCCTAAAAAATAAAGAAAACGCATGGAAGAAGTGTTAGGATATTATAAGAAATATCGCTTGAAGCAAAATAATAAACTAAATGATTAAATGTTGAAAAAAAAAAACCCTGAAAGTATGCTTTCGAGATGGAGAGATATGTATACTTACCTGCCTGTCTTCCCTCCACCCCCACCATCTAAAGTTTTCCTAGTAAAATTTTGATTCTAATAACATACTTTTTATTTGGAAAATCTCGGTCAAGACAACTTATTCTCATATTTCTTTTCTTTTCTTTTTTTTTTTTTTTTTTTAACAATTTTAGCTGAGTTTCGAGAAGTCCAAATAAGTATAAAATTTGCACCTGCAGCGAAATTTAAGATACAAAAAAAAAACCCTAACTAAATGGCAAAATTTCTTCCAACTAACATTGTTGAAAAAAAGCTATTGACGAAAGACATGCATTTCAACGACTTTTTTTATTTAGTAATTTTAAAACTAGGGAAATGTGGTGCAAAGTAAAATAATTAAGATAACTCACCTGTTCAAAAATGAAAAAAAAAATGGTGATTTGCTTAATGTAAATAGCATAGGTAGTTAGTGTACATAGGTGTGTACCCTATTAGTGTACATAGGTAAATAATAAAGCTAGTTGTAATACAACTTCCATTGAAATGTTAATTTTCTTTTTTGGTAGCCATGTTGTACCTTCAAAAAGGTGGAAATTTTTTACCTTAAAAAAGCATGGGCAAAGTTAAAAATGTATTTTTCTTCAAAGGAACATTTTCTATATGATGATTAACTAATTTTTATCAAACGATAAGTGCAGAATAAAATATGGATGCGCTTTTCTTTCAAGGTTAACGTAAAGCTCAATTTATGTGACACATATTCCGATTTTATTTCAATCTAAGTAATTGATCAAACAAAGGCTTTGTAGGTAACACCGGTAATAAACATATGAAAATTGATTCCCATAATTGCTTTACAATACACGTTTCCCAATTCATAATAATTTCATAAGTATTTATATGAACGATAGTAAATAACAGAAATGATATTTTATCGCTCATAAACAGTTTTGTTTCAAAAAGAAATTTTACGATCTATTTATGCAGCAATCAAATTATATGATTACTTTATCGTGAATCTTGATGTTAAAACTAGCAATTCTGCTGCTTTAGGTATTAAATTTTTTGTATATTTTCTTTTTCTTCAGGAAACAGAGATGTTATCTAAATGGAGGCTAAAATCCTTCGGAAAATTTATATTCTTTCTTCTAAGGCCAGATTTTCGAAGTTATTACCGACATTAAAGCGAAAAAAGGGTCTGAAATAAACAATAGAAGAAAATTTCGAAAAGTTTTCCCAAAGTTCTGAAGTACATTGTTAGGATTTGAATGGGTGTAATAAAGAAAATATTTTTGAGCTAGGAGTGAGACACTAAACTCCGCGATGGAAACAGATGGTTTGCTTTTAAAAGATAATTAACTCGATGACTATAGATTGTAATAAAGGTGTTTTATACGTTAGCAGCTGTAGAATACATTTAATCATTCACATCATAGTCAGAAAAAATTTAAAATGATAAAAATCTACATCGATTTCGAAAAGGAACACATTACGATATCGTTATTTCTTTAAAAAAAAATAAGCATTTTAAAATTGCGTAATGTTTTTATACATAACTCACAATGATTGATCAGTTTTGCAATTGGATAATGTTTAATAAAAAGAAAATATTAGTAACATACAAAAAGTATTAGTAACATACAAAGACCCCCCCCCCCCCAAATATCAAAGGCTTCAATCACATGTCTCTTCAGAAACGAATAGGAGAAAATATAATAATTTGAGAGGCTTAAATTTTTAAAAGCTTGTTTAGCAAGTGTTTCTAGTTATTTATCGAAATATTTCCTTATACCTTAAGAAATTAAACGTTTCAAAAAGTTTTAACTACATCCTTAACCAATTCTATTTGTCAGAGGAATTTTTTTATTGAACAGAACTTGAGAAGTAAAATAGTTAAAAAGGTTTAAAATTTTTCACCAGCTATTTATAGAAAAAAAGTCACCATTATTACAGCTGCACGGTGCAAAAATGCTCAAATATTTTAGAAGTTTCACTATGCTTCAATGAAATGAATGCATTGTTATTAATGACTTTAGAGTATTGAATGTTTAAGCAAATTGGATGACATGTTTAACCAGGAATTTATGGAAGAGAAACATTTCTTTGCTATTTCTAAAACACTAGTCATTATGAAATTAAAATAAACGTAATTTTTATTATAAATTTCAGACAGACTTTTTTTTAAGTTTAGGCATATATTTAATTTTTGAAGTACGTTATTAAGGGTATTCTGTGAAAAACAAGAAAAAGTTATGCATAATTTGTAACGAAATATTTTTTTAGATGATATAAAATATTTTCTCTAATTTGCTAACATGAAGTTTTCACAACAGGTTAATTATTTAACTTTATAAAATGTCAACAGAATTTTATCACAAGATAAATACGGCTGATATTTTTTTTTAATTGTACAACCAAAAATGTCTCATATCATTACTTAATTGTTTTAGTTTTTATTTTTTTCATGAGGAGTCTTTCAGCACTGTAAATGCGAATCATATCACTAAAATTGATCAAATCACTGCATATGGACACAAGCGCCTGGTGTGGAATTAGTAATTCTAAGACATTTAATGTAACTATAAATTCACAAATCAAACAAAGTGAAATAAATGTAGGGGCATTTGCTTTAAAAATCTAATATGTATTTAAGAACATTAATAACAAATAAGCTATTCAACCGCAAATGTATTAATGCAAAAAATAGACTTTTTTAATGTCAACATTTCGGGAGTAAATATTTTTAGAAACTTTTTAGTAGAAGTTTTTTGCAATGAATAGCTTGTTTAATTTACGGCTACTGCATACGAAAATGGTCCTTTTTAATTTCGATTTCTTTATTCCGAGGGAGATCCAAAATAATTTCTCAAAAAAAATCTTTACTTTTATAAATTCAATATTTATTTTGTCTTCCTTCTATGATCTGATCTAAAAGAATAGCTTTAAGGATAATTTGCGCATCAGTAGAACTGCTGTAACATGAAAAATCTAAAGCAGTCTACGGAAACACACAATAACGGGCTTATTCTATGCAAAGTATTCCATCGGGGAACTTTATAAATGCTTCAAATTTTTGCTGAATGTCTTTTCCATTATAAACTCACAAACTTTAACTTTAATTGCTTCTCGTAACTAAAATCTTTACCTCAGGACTAGACTAACATTAACCCAAAACTCGCAATTTCCAGGTTATTACTACACTGGACGTAAAATCTTACTTCGCATTGAATCACAGCATCATTATATATAAGAAATACTTTATAGCTAGTTATCAATATTCTTAAAGCACGAGTTTCAACCTTTGTATGCCTCAAACTTTTTTTTACTCGCATGAAAAGTAGTGATAGTGTGACTTACGTTAATATTACTTTGAGGTATTGATATAGCATTGAAATTTTTAATGGTTAAAACGCTGTTTTTTATTTGGTATATTGCTATGGAATAAGAAACTTATGTACGTGGAACTTTCAATATCTTTCATGAGGAAAATGTTACCTCAAAAATGTTGCCTTATTTCCTTAAAACATATGAAAAATTTAAAGCAATAATACAGCGAAGGTACTACTAACTCTATAGAAAATGAGAGCTTCAGTTTGACTCATGCTATGCCTGTAGTAGTATGATTCACCCTCCCCCCTCCCCAGAAATATTGAAAAAGTGCATTTAAAATATGTATCGGTTAAATCCAAAGTTACCTCATTGAAGAACCGTGAGTACATTTCAAAACCTTTTCATTCATATTAAAAATGAAAATGCGCGCACATGTAACCTTAGAATAAATTAACTTCTTTTCCAAAGTAGTGTAAGTCACCCTTGTCTTTTAGGACATATTAACGGGTTAAAATAAATCACGTTGTTTAACAAATGTCAGTAGTTAACTACCCAAGTGCATTGAAAAAACAATAAATTTTTATCTTAAATTAGTTATTCTATTTTAGGTACTCTAGTGCCGTAAAAATAACTTGTAGTGTGAATCACGCATTAAAAATAACCAAAGTATTTATTTATCTATTATTATTTTTTTATTTTATTTATTTATTTATGTATTTATTTATTTATTTTTTGTATTGTTTTGCTAAAAATTTAGCTCTTCAAAGTACAAAATCATGCGCAAATTCTTCGAACTACAATGCAAAATAATTCTACTTCTATGCAAATCAGAAATATATCATAAAGCGTGACAACCGCATTGTTTAAATCAATAAAATAAAAGGCAAAGCTTTGTTAAGACTTAAGCATATTAGCTACCTTACGTGATTTTCTTCTGGGAATGTAAATATATCTTCTTAAATAAACCTTTTTCAAAATGTTAATTAAATTTACAATAACTTCAGAACTTATAAATAGCATTAGCAAAGCTAATTTCAAAACGAATTCTTATTAGTTTATTTAAAGCATTTGTTTATGCATAGCTTTTACTTTTTCATTAGTTTTGTTCATATTCATCTACAAATATTATTAGAATGCTCCACCGTCTATTTATTGTATAAATATATTTTTAACTTATGTCTATATCAATTTTCGTTTGCATTTTTGGGGAAACTTTTATTTATTCTGCTTTGAATTTTCTGGTTATATACATGTTGTTTCAAATACTAAAAGATAAAAATTTATTATGTTGAATGTTTTAAACATAGTTAAATGCAAAAAACAAGTTATAATTACTAATTTTGCTTTATATGTAATGCTGGAAAATACTTTTCCTAAAATCAATAATGCACATTTTGTATTAAAAAAACAAATGAGAACTGGTTATAAAGCTTATCTATAAAGCCTAACGATTCAGCGATTAAGTGTATTTTAGTATCAGAAAAAGGATCGAAATATTAGTCTCTAGAAATATTTTTTAAGTTGTGGTTAAATATTTAATTACATTTTTTAAATTATTGTCAGAATTTCATTGACGTTTAAAACTTAAATATATCTTATTTCACTAGATAAAAGGTAAATTAACTATAATACTATAAAAGAGCTTAATAACTTCTTTAAAATATTTTCTTAACATGAGCCCTATCCGTTTGAAAAAGAATCTGTTTTGATGAGACTCACTTTTCAATGCTATTTGCCATGCAGATGGAATATCGTTCCAATATC
>JAXGGA010004103.1:17500-92728 GCA_038373865.1 Uloborus plumipes | reverse complement strand
TTTTTTTTTTTTTTTTGGGGGAATTTTCTTATCACAGCTGAAAAGTAACTTTATTACTCATTTACAATTTAATTAAATGCATGTGAAATATTTTGATTAAAAACAATTTGAATATATGAAACTAGGTGACCCGTGCGGAATTCCGCAAAAAAAAAAAAACTCTAAACTTAAAATTTAATACGACAATTTTTATTGGCTTCATTTGCACAACATCGCCATCTACTGCCGTCGTTCTGACAACTTTTCAAAGAGATCAAAGACACGTTCACTTTTACAACTACTACAAAAGTGATACCCTATATTAAAATCAAATACCCAAGGCTACTACTAAACTAAATACTAACGTTATCGCAAAACTACCATAGTATTTTGAAACAATAAAAGTTAATTAAGGTTTACCGAGCTAAGCCTTGGCTTGAAATGTCGCATTTAAAATTGATTTGAGCAGCAATGTAACGATTTTGACAGTTGAGCAAAAAATTCAACTTTTTCAAACTTCAATCGCTTATAAGTCGCTTAAACGTGGATTTTCGAGATTCTCGTTACGCGGCGCTAGCGGAGAAACGTTCTAAAGAACGCATTTTTTTTAATCTTTCGAATGAAATCAAAATGGAGACGATACGACAATTATTTCGCTAGATAGAGTCAATTTTGTGCCCAAAAATTGAAGTTCGAATAAAAAACGAACCGACACTTTTTAGAGGGTGGGTCTAATTTTCGTCAATAGCCCGCGGGATAAGCTTCAAAATCATAAATTTTCTTGCAATTCGATAAAGAAATGAGCGAGTTTCGACCGGGTATAGGATTCGGCTTAGAGAAATAATATATGGAGATGTGTTACTTTATGAAAGGAAATTAATTATTATGTATGTATCATTATAAAATTAGGTGTGCTTAAGTAATAGGGGTCTTGGTTTTAAAAAATCACTCCCCCCCCCCACACGCTTTTTCTTTAAAACTTTCAGGTATTTTTTTATGAACTCACAATCACCCCTGGTTTATAATTATTGCTTAAAAACAAAACAAATTAGAGTCTGACATGGAAAACCACAACTGCAACGCCCTTGAAAACATCTATTTTGGATGGAGAGCTTATTGTACTTTACTTAGTGAAATTAATTTAAAATGAAACTGCAAGATAAAAATGTTGTGTAATATTAAGAATATTACTTCGTATGGAGTATAGTATCATAGCAGGGCCCGCTCTGTGGATTTCAAATTGATTAGCCAAATGTCAAAAGCCTTAGTCAAAGATTAATTTTAATAAATCTTAATGTGAGTCCCTGGATAGTTAGTTTCCGGTGAAAATTTTAGAGAATTTTCTATTTGAATACTTTAGCCTAATCTTTTTAAACTGAATTTACGATTTTATTACATTTGGCAAGGTGGCTTATGCTTAGTACAGGCCCTGTAGTGTAAGCATTTATTATACATTGTGCTAAAGGGCCAATCCACGAAAAAGCGGCCATTTTATTCCACACATGCTTAAGTATTTCAGAAAAAATAGCGATTTTCAAAGGTAATGAATGAAATTTTATGGGTTAAGAAATCAAAAATCTGTTTGGGATTTCTCAGACAAAACATTCTATTCATTACCTTTTAAAATTAATAATTTTTAATGAAATATATGAGAGTCGCATGCTGGACAAAATAGCGGCATTTTCGTAAAATTACCCTGTAACTTCAATAGATCAGCAACCGTAGCTTTGGCTATTAGTTAGCCGAAGCTCCAATATTCAGAGCTTAGGCTATATTCAGCGCTTCTGTGCGACAAAGCATTACAATTTTACAATATATAAAAACTGCAACAAACTAGGGAGACTTGACCCAAAAAACCAAATCTGGCCCTACTGAGAAGGCTACTCAGGTTCTAATCATCGTAAATGTAGTAATTACTTATATATAAAACTTAAAAATTTGACTTAAATCACAGTATATTAGCTGTTCATTATCCAAAAAATCATGAAATTAATTAAAAATATCAAGATAGTGTTTTTAGATCAAGTCTCCTTAGTTTTCCCCTACAAACCACCTTGTTCTATTTCGAAAAGTTCATGAGAAACGTCTTAAAAAAATATTTATGTTATCTGAGGGAAACTATAGCTTTCCTATAGCTCCAAAGCATTTGCAATTAGTTCTGTAGCATCATAGTTAGATGTTTCATGACATTCTATTTCAAGACTTTCTCTATTTAAACCCTACTTGTCATTGTCCAAGATTACCCTGCATTAGTTTTAGAGAAATTCTGTTTAAAGGCATTTTTTGTGGTCCCTTGAACGTTGTTAAATAAAGATTTTACTGCAGTTAACTACATGTTCCTGCAAAGATATGTTATTAATTTAAGTTTTGTATCATTAAAATATTTTCCTCATATGTATTTGTCTTTAAAATGCATTTCATTTCTAAAGTTCCGTGGAAATATTTTAAAATAGCACGATCATTTTAGACCATTCATCATGGGTCGCAGAAGAAGTAAGCGGAAGCCTCCTCCGAAGCAGAAAGCTATTATGCCTTTGGAGACTCAATTTAACTGTCCTTTTTGTAATCATGAAAAATCTTGTGAAGTTAAAATGTAAGTTGTTTTTTAAAATTTTTATTTATTTATATTTGCATCATTTGTAAAATATTTTATTAACTTTATGAATGAGTTTAACATTGTGCAACAATAGTGGCACATCTCAAAAAAAAAAAAAAAAAAAAAAAAAAAATCGAGATCAGCTAAAGAGTTACTTTTATACTTTCTTTTGGGTTCTAAAATATTCTACCTAATTGCTGCTTACTGGTTAGTTTAAGGTTAAAATAATTTAATATTGAACCCCCTACTGTCATATTATGTCATATAATGAAATCAAATGCAAATTTTGAGTAGGTATCTCAATAATTTCTCAAACTCTAGATTTTTTTTTATAATTTAATTGTTTTTTTCATTGCTTCTAAAATTTAAAAAAAAAATAAAAAAAAAAAAAACACGGAAAATAAAATATGAATTAAATTTTTTTGATGATACAGATATTGTCACAGTGTTAGATATTGTCACAGTGTATTTTCTGTACAAGAGTATGAAAATCATTTTTTTCAATTTTGAATGCAACAAAGTGATTTGACCGAATACCGAATATTCGGCCATTTGGCCGCCAAATAGTTAGCTTGTTTTTGTTTATAAACAAAGCACAGGTGACATTTAAAGCATACTTTTGTACAATTATGAGTTCAATACACATTATTAAAGATTTTAAAATCATTTAGAGTAATTTTTTCTTGAAGATGGTAACATTAGTTCAAAATTCAAAAATATTCGGCCAAAAAATTACCAAAAAGAAGACCAAAGAAGGATGTATTTCCTTACCAATTGCTCTTAAAGATCAGAGCTCTATATTTAAGCATCTAAAAAAGTATTTCATGAGGCTTTTCCAAACAAATAAGGGGAAAAAATGAGTAAACTGAAATGATTCAGCATGGAATTGTATCACATAATTTTGTAGTGTATTTAGTGTTTACATTTACCAAAATTAGCTGCAACAAACTATTTCTTTCTGAGAAATTTTAATATCTGAAATTATTCCAATACAAAAAATATACTTATATTTAGATAAATCCAGGCTGTTATAAGTGTACGCACCAAAAGAAAAAATGACTTATCTTTCTTAGAACTCTTATTTGAAAAATCGAAATGGTCTTTTAAGTAGTGAGAATTAAATTCCCTCACCTCTCCTAACAGTCCAGAAAGTACCTTTCAGGACTAGATGTTCACTACATATACCTAATGTAATAAACACTTATTTTCCAAATCTGGTAAAATTTCAGGGAAAAAATAAAAAAGAGACCTATCTTCTAAAAATGCTGCTTCATAATCTCTGTTTGTACAGAAAAAATTTCGCTTTATGATTTTCACAATTGCAAAGATTACAAAAAATAATTTTGTAGTGTTATGTAGGGAAGAAAACAATGCTATTTTTACACTTTAAATTCTCATATTCATTTTTTTTTAAATAAAAGCTCGGGAAAAAAGCATATTTCTATCATATACCATTTCATTTTTATACATATTTCATTTTGATAAAGAACTGACCATTGTTTCATGTATGATTAATGCTAATATTTTATCAATTTAAATCTTTTATGTATCAGAATTATTGTCATAAAATAAGTTTACCCTTGTAATATGCAAGAAAAAGTTTTGTTTTTCTGCTTTATCCTATGATTTTGTAGAGATTTATTTCATGTGTTAAGATGGTCAAGGTTTGTAGTACACGCAGTTTAAGTTGACAAAGTTAGTGAATACCCTCAAATGATAAAGTATCATACTATAACAAGATTTCATTTAAAATACCAATTAAACATGATAAGGATAGTTAGGTTCAAAATGATAATGCGTTTTTCTTTCTAGATTATGGTGTTTATTTACAATATGTACATGCACATTTTTCTTGTTCACAAGGGGGATCAGTTCATCAATGCGTCATAATGTACACTAGTTCATAGTTCAATTTCTCTACGTTCGGGATTCGTAATTTCGAACGCACTCAGGCTCAAACCTCCCGGTGCCGCTATCTTCACTTTTGGGACCAAGTCCCTGCGTTTCATCAACAGCTCGGAGAACCCTCCTCAGCTTCGTCCCCCTGGATGCTGCACAATTGGGTCTCTCCTCTCTCCCCTCCTCTCGTGTGTGGGTCGTATTTATGGGGGTGTCTTGACCTTCGGTCAACGGGTGCGCTAGAGGACGCACTTACACAGATTTTCTCATCACGTATACCATCTTTCTCCCACGTACGCCCTCCTTGTGTCACGTAGCCCGTCAACCTAGGCCTAACCTGACACCCCCCACCCAGAACTGGCTACTGGGCAACCAGCTCTGTAGACAGTCCAGAGGAGTCACTAGGGTAGCCCCCACATCTCTCTCTGAGAGCTTACCTTAGATGTCACCATCGTCATTACCTTCTTGCACATCTAGATAATGCATCAGCATTTTGATGCAGTTTACCCTTTCTGTGTGTGATCTTTAGCTTGGACCTTTGCAACGCGAGATCCCATCTCTGTAACTTCAGACTAGGAGATGCATTCTGGGTACCAAACGTCAACGGATTATGATCCGTTATCAATCCCACCTCCTTACTTAATCCTGCACAGCTGACTTCTAATATGCTACCAATTTCCCCCATTTTTCTACAGCTAGCTTTTGTGAGTACACAGCTAATTTCCTCCATTTCTCTATCTTCCTCAAAAATTATTCCTACTGTATCTAGGGCGATTCCACAGTATTTGTAGCCTGATATGCCCTTTTTTTTTTCAACAAGAATCACTGATGTTATATATCAAATTGAAGGTAATTAAATGTAGTTTTTGGATATGGAAACAGTTTTGTCAAAAAAGTGAAGCAATTCTTAAAATTTCAGAAAATGTGAGAAAAAAAGAGGTCAAAAGTTGCGGACATGACAAATGAAAAACGTGTGTTTTTGCCATTATAACATTTACCTATTTCTTATTTGACATGATATATGAATCCAAATAGTGTAAATGTACAAAGGAGGACTGAGAAAATTATATATTTAGCATTTGTAGTTTAATTTGGGGAGCTTTTAGAAGAAATTTTTGTCATTTTGATAAAAAACTTTAAAATTTTCATTGCAATGGGGCAATTAATTAGTAATTTTTTTTCAAAATCACATTTCTTCTAACTATTTGCAATGTTTTAAACCTGTGATGGAAAAAAAATTGTCAGTTCTGTTATTTAGTATTTTTTAAAGAAATTTTAAATTAGTCATGTCCGCAACGTTGCGGACATGACAGACGGATTTTTCCTTTTTTTTGTAGTAATAACACCTAATATTTCTAATTAAACAAGATATATTCAAGGCAAAGTTATAACTGTATAATTGATGACTAAAAAGCTGCATATTAGCTTTTGTATGTTAATGTAATAATAAAATATTTATTTTTTGTGTAATTTAAAACTTTAAAGGTCATTTTTTTGTTTATTTTAAAAAGTGATTATCATTCAAGTAAACAGAATAATTTTGTACAATATTTAATATTAATTTATTGCATGGCAACACATGCATATATTTTATACTATCTTACTGCAAATGGCAACATTGCTATGCACATGTTCTTGATAGTTGTTCAAGAGATAGTTAGTTCAAGTAAGTTGAAACTTTTCTTAGATGCACGTGTAAAAATTAGTATCTACAGTTTTATTTCATTTGTTTCAATAATATTCAAATACTTCAATTAGTCACAGTGGTTAACTGTTCTAACAAATTTACCATGCCATTGACAAGTACAGAGCGATCACGTATTAGAAGGCGAAAGTTGAAAGCAGATGCAGCAAAATATGAAGCTGTTAGAGCAGAGGAAAGCAGGAAAAAGAAAGAATATAGGCATTCTAAAGTTCTCACTGAAAAGCAGAAAGAGCACTTAAGAACAAAAAATAAGGAAGCACAAAGAAGATGTAGGAACAAACAGAAAGAAGAAAAATCAAAAATGAGTTCAACTGGCTATACAAGTAGACAATCATTGGGAAAAGCTGTAAAAAAAATCAATGATGTCCTGCCAAAATCTCCGAACAAAAAACTTCATGTGTTAACAGATGTAATATCAAAAATGTCTCCATTGAAAAGAAAGCAAGTGATTGAAAATTCAATCAAATATAAAAGGCAAGAAGCACATGTTTTACGAATGCATTCAAAAACTAGTCGAAAGTTGAGGAGTGACAAGGTAACGGATGAAATAGAATCCAAAGTAAAGCAATTTTTCATTAGAGATGATGTTAGCCGTATGTGCCCCGGTAAAAAAGATGTAACATCCATAAAAACACCTACAGGAAGAGAAATACACCAGAAACGTTACTTAGTGATGAGCATTGGAGAAGCACATGAGCTTTTCTTAACTGAAAATCCAGAATTGAACATCGGAAAAAGTAAGTTCCACGAATTTCGTCCGAAGTATGTTTTTCCAGTTGGGAAAAAAGACCAAGAAGTTTGTATGTGCATCTACCACGAAAATGTAGGAATGATTCTTTCGGGAATAGCAGTACTCTGTCCTGATCTCCCAAAAAATGCTGAAACAATCGCAAAGGAAAGTGTCTGTGACCTTGATGAAAACCATATCAGTTGCATTGACCGAACCTGCTCTGCATGTGGTATAGAACCGTACTTAGACAATAAGATACCATTGGAAAAGTTAGACTATACAGTTAAGTACTATCAATGGCAGCAAAACGAACTTGGTTTTACTGTTAAAAGAGAAATTGTTACTGATTTGGGCAGTGCAAAAGAAGAACTTGGAGGACAACTACAATCATTTACAAGGCATGTTTACAACGCTTCAAAACAGCATTTTGAATTTCGTTACTTGAAGGAAAATCTTCCAAGCGATGAAGTTCTAATGCATGTAGATTTTGCAGAAAACTATGCAATAAAACATGATCGAGAGATCATGAGTGCTCATTGGGCATCTGACAGCATAACGATCTACACATGTGTAGCTTATTTTAAGGATAACGATAATTCTTTAAGTCATCAATCTTATGCTGTTATCTCGGATGATTTATCCCATAGTAAGGATTCGGTTAAAGTTTTTAATGGACAAATTTTGTCACAGTTAAAATTGAAGAAAGGCCAAATAAAAAAGGTGCATTACTGGTCAGATGGTGCTGCCAGTCAATTCAAAAACAGATTTATGTTTGCGAATTTAGTCCATCATAAGAAAGAACAGAATATTGAAGCTGACTGGTCCTTTTTCGAAACAGCACATGGTAAAGGTGCTGTTGACGGCATAGGAGGTTCAATTAAGAATAAAGTTTGGAGAGCTGTACTTCAGGGCAAAGAGGTCGTAGTTGATGCAAAATCATTTTATGACGTGGCTTGCAAAATATCCAAGGGTACAATAGATACGATTTTCATAAGCAAAGAAACGATCGAGCAAGAAGCATTAAAGTCAAAAGAATTATACAGTTTATGCAAATCAATACCAAACACAAGATCATTACATTTTATTCAACCATTAAACTCCAACTCTGTCGAATATTCCTTGAATTCTCCATTTTCAAATTGTCAAAAAATGCAACAGGCTATACTGTTTTCCGAAGCATCAAAGCTTGAAGGCGACCTAGCATCTTCTAATGTGGCTTCTACGTCAACTCCAAAAATTGATTTGAAAGAAGGAAACTGGATAACTGTGCTTTTTGATGAACATTGGTGGCCAGGCCAAATTGTTTCAGCTAATAATGAAAACATAACTGTCAAGCATCATTTTAAGCCAGTTGGAGAGACAACAAACTAAAAAGTATCTTGAAGTGCCACAATATGAAACTATTTCAGTGAACACTTATTTGTCTACCTCGCCATGTGATCCTTCACCTAATAATTCTGCACGTTTTTTTCCTTATGATAGAAAAATTGCTTTGAATATAAAGAAAATAATCAATAAACTGTAATATAAATCTGTTACTTGTGTTTGGTTTTAAAACGGTTAAATATGTACCTTTTAAAAAAATAATAAGTTTAAAATTGAAAATAAGTCATTAATATAAGAAATTATTAAATGTTTAAACTATAAATAGTGTATCAGTTGATGTATGTCTAAGATAAATATCATAGAAAGCAGAAAACCGAGAGGTAAACTTTTCGTCATGTCTGCAACGTCATGTCCGCAACACACTGATTATTTTTAATTAGATAATTCTCTGCCAAATCTTTTTACTATCTTTAAAAAACTTATCATTTCCTTTGTTCAGATATACAATGATATTGCAGCATAAAAGAAATTTGAATCTACTAATAAAATTCAGAGAAATTGCAATATACTTGAAGACTTAGTGAAAAGCAAGGTTTTCTGCGTCATGTCCGCAACGCTGCAATTTTCATTGTAAAAGTTAATTTAAATTTATTTTAATACTAAAATATGCTATTATATATGAAGTGTAATGTGTTCTGATTCTGTGCAGGGAAAAAACATTAATATTGTTTCATTTTTTGCTGAGTTATGGTTAATTAGAGCTTGCAAATGTCATGTCTGCAACACGCACAATACTGTGGAATCACCCTCTACTCTTTGCTTGAAAGATTTGTTTATGTGTACATGTTTCTTTGTTCCATCTTCCAATTCCACTATATAGCTATGGGGTGGTATTTTTCCCACAACTTCTCCAGGACCTGTTCATTTAGCTAGCATTTTACTCGTGCTGTCAGGAATTAATATTATTACCATGTCTCCCTTTTCAAATTCTCTCATTTTAGACCTTTGATTGTAATAGTTAGCCATACTATTCTGATTTTGTTCTGCTGTCAGCCGCTCTACTTTCGCTGCTTCCTCCAAATTTCTCTTTAACTCTAAAAGGTAATCTACCGCACTTTTATTCTTTAAATTTGGAGCCCATTCTTCCCCCGTAAAGCTTAGTTTTAAAACTGAGCACTCCATGCAGAGCCCGCTGGTAAAAACACCATGATGGGCCTGTGAGACACTTACTATGCTGCGTTTTCTTATGGGTAGATATGCAATGAAATAAAGTAGCATATATTGCATTTTTCATTGCAGCTACATCGGGAACTTTATCTTTTATCGCTTTACGATAAAAGTTTTGCGACTTAACAATTTTTTCCTGCGTTAAGCTCCCTGGCTATTGACCACCAAGAGTGAGTTTTTTCATTTTCCACTCTCCTACTTTATTTTGTAGAGCAGTTCCTAATCTCTTAGCCGCATGGTTGACGCATTCTTCTTTGGAAATTAAGAGTCATACACTTTATGTTCATTCAAATAAAATAAGTTTTTGAATCTCCATCATATGAAATTGATATATAGCGGATCTTATTTTCAGATAAAGAGGGAGCCCACATTTGATATGCTGCATTCATTTCCATGCTGCCTGAGGTTCCTGCAAAGTTTCTTTGGCATTCACTTATGTAACCTTGTCACACGTTATACTTGGCAGAATCTTCTCCTAGATCACGAGCTGCAATTGTGCATGCATGGCAGAATTTTGAAAGTACCTCAAAATCAAGTTTTGCCAGGGACCTTCATATGAAATGCCAATGTCGATAAATACGACATTTGCATTTGCGGAGCAGCATCATTGTACGTCTTCCACATAGCTTCACGCGAAATTCACAGCATCTCCGCTTTTATTGATATATTTTCCTCAGAAGCATTATCCAGGCATTTTGAAAGTTTTTGAGTCCATCGTTGGCATATTCATCGGCAAGGAAAACTTTTCCATGGTGTCAAACCCTTCGCTGATGTTCAGAAATGCCCGCACGAGACGATCGTTGACACAAAATGTGTTGCTTGTTACTTCCCAGGGACTGGAAAATACTGGACCAAAACTTTTATTGCAACTTTTGCAAACAAGTTCAATTTTCTTACAGTATCCGTAGGATTGGTGTTGAAAGACATCCAAAGAATTTTCTCCACAATCATGTCATGGTATATTTCTAAGATAAGCAAACATGCTGCTGCCCATTAAAAGGTAATCAAAGTCGAGTGATTGTTCTGCATTTACCTCTTTAGGAACATCTGCTGCATTCTGAAGTTCTGATTCAATAGAAGTTTCCAGTCCTTCAGTGCTAGAATCTTGTTCCTTTGTAGAAAACTTCTTTTTTGTAGATCTGCAATGCATGCAGCTCGTCGTTTAGACTGTCGACCTTTGGGTTTTCGGTTGCGAGAACTCGATAAATCCAAAACTAAGACTTGAAAATTAATCAATAACAAATCAAATGATGCAAAAGTTCCTAACTTATAGTAATACGATACGTTAGCTCCGAAAGGAGCTGTTTTTGTGTTTAAAAGAAACGTAAGTAGCTAAATTTGAAAGTGATTGCTTTATAGCACACCTGTCAGTACCACCAACTAGGTTAGGGGGTGGAAGTATTAGACTAATATCTTCACGGGCATATAACACAGGCCAACAAAAAAAACCTTTTTGAAAACTTTTTTAATTTTAATAGCTGATCTTGATAGATTTTTATGTGCTGATTCCAAATCTGCTTGTAGTTTTTATGTATCACCCTTAGTTTCCAAGCAAAATGTATTTTATTATATAGTCTAATACCCATTTACAGTATATAGGGAAATCAATGAAACACTGTAGAATCGTAAAAATGGTTTGTATTTACAGTAAAATACTTGGAATAGTAATTTTATGTGATGATACAAGGTTCACTTGTCAACTGGAATTGCTTTATATTTTCTTTCCCTTTTTTCCTTGAAGCTTCTTGTGTAGCTTTTCCTGTGATGAATAGCTTGCTGAACTTCCCGGTGAAGTGACCAACAGTAATCCCCCATCATGTTGTAGCATGTGTTTCAGCAGTGCTGCCAACATCATCTTTGTTCATTAGACCTATTTTTTCATGTTATCTTAACTATGAAAAAGCTGTTAAATTCTAAAAATGTTTCTTTATTTCATGAATGTAACTATAAAATGTGAATAAATGGTGGGTGATACAACTTTTTAAGCATCATATTTGGATTCAGCAACCTAAACAACATAAGAATAAGGTATTTTCATTAAAAAAGTTTTTTCATCGTTGGCCTGTGTAATCCATGATCTTCCTTATCAGGGAAAACAAAACCCTTTTCACCATTGCACTTTTTCAGAAAGTTAATTTCTACTTTCATCTTTTTAAACTCATTCTACAATGCCAACTAAGTGTAAAATTTTCTTTTTAGTGGCAAACTTCACAACTAAAAAATCATTAATTTGTGCTTTCCTATCTTCACAAATTGGCAAATCATTTCCAACAAAATCATGATCTTCTGTACTGGAATTGCACTCAATTTTATATGAATCTTCAAAGACATCTTCATTGATTTGTTCTCTTTCTGTATGCAATCTTTCCAGATTTGTTGAGTTGATTACAATGTTTCCGTCTTTCTGCGTATGTGTTCGTTTTTCAAAAGGCCTTTACAGGCAGTTGTTAATACAAGTGAATGTGCTTCTGCTCACTTACTGTGGAAATATTTACTGTTGATGCCGATGCTTCAGTTGAAATACTGTAGCATAATTTTCTAGCATTTGTTCGGCAGCTTCTTTTTTTGGAGGGAAAGACATTTATCTGAATCCTCACAGCATTTTCTGATAGAAGTTCTTTAAACAGCCTTCTCAACAATGAAGGAAAAACTTTTTCCAACCCTTTTTTGCATATAACTTTTTTCTGCACCAATTTCTGAGAATTTTTTCCCAGCTCGATTTCAAAGGCTCAAACACAACATCTAGTGACTGTAGAGTATGGCTTATGTTGAGTGGGTGGAAAATAATTGTAATTTGATTGTAAAGTGTTTTTTTAATGGTCCCTTATGTCAAATGGCTGTGATTTTGTATAATTATTTTTCCAATATTTAATAGACATGGTCCATCAGATAATAGCAAAATTGGAAATGTAAGCTTCATTTATTGAGAAAAACCCCTTGTGTACTAAGTAATAAGTAAAAAGCCCCCCCCCCCCCCATAAACGCAGGCATCATAGTCCTCCTATATCTCATATATTTTCTCCGTTTGTCAGATATTCTCCTATATTTCTTACTTACTCCTATATTTTATTTCGAACTCCTATATTTTTTTCATCAGATGTTAGATGCTGCCCAAAAATGCAAAAACTACTTTCCTCCTCATAATATTTTGCAGATTAATTCTGATTTAGCTCACTAAATGGCTGCACTGATGTATCTGTTTGAAGGCTGTAAGCTCTGACGTAGCCTACGAGGATGGCCCTCAAAAAGTGAGGGACAGGGGCAAGGAATTTCGCCGCCAGATGTCGCTTTTACGGGGGCAAACAAAGCGCTTTTACAATGAAACTCTACGGGATTTTGAGTATTTGACTTCGTAGATTTTTCAAAAATAATGGCCATTTTTTTTTTTAAATTTCAACTCACTAGCATTGTAACAACTCAGGTTAATCTCCAAAAACTACTGAAAAGAAATATATTTGCTTACAAATTAAATTAACGCTAGATGAACAAGACTCTGTCAGTAAGTTCGCTTCAGATTAAAAAATGAACAAATTACTTTTGAAAAAGCAGAAAAAAAAGTATCTTTTTTTTTATTACAACATTTTTTCTAGCATTTTCAATCCTATGTAAATTATCAGTTGCCACTTAGCTGTTTCTATGTTTTGCTAAATATATTTTTTAACTTTTTGAAGCTTTAGGACGCAATAAAAATACTTTAAAAGCTAATAACGCATCACAAAAAGTATTACTTTCCTGTACATATACATGAGTGCAGCAGTAAACAAGGCTTATGCACTTTCACCCCATGATTTTTAAAAATAAAGTTATTTTTCAAAAGTTTTAATACTGATTTTAATATTTTTAACTTTACATATTAAAAATAATTAGGAATTTAAATTAAAAAATTGTAAAAACATTGTATTCAGAGAAATAAAACTTGTTAAATAAACAAAAATAAAGAAAGAAAAATAAAAAAGAAGAAACAGAGGCTAAATTTAAAGAAGAAATGTGATGATGAAGTAAACCGCTTAGAAGCTAAGAAAAAACAGCTACAAAAAGCATTGGATAACAGTCACCATTTAATTAGAGAAGCCAATATGAAACTAACAACTGCCGTTACGAGGAATAATATGGCAGAAGTATGTTCCGCACAAGCTCTTTTGCAGTCAGGACACAATGCTCATTGAAAAGAGGGAAGAACTGCCAAAAGTTGAATTGCAACTTAATAATTTAATGAAAAAAATTAAAAAATAGTGTTTTTACATCTGTAATGTTGGCATATGTACTAGACCTGTTTAGCTTTTTAATGAAAATAGATGTTACATGTGCAACTTTTAACTTATTTTTAATGCATCAATAATATGTGGAAATTCTTATGTTCTTACATCTGTTACTCTTCACATCACTATAATTTTATGCAATGTAGAATCTTACTGAGAATGGTGCTTTTTTTTAGCATGTGTTGCAAAACATATTAGTATTCTATATCTCGAAATTCCGATACAATTCGCCAAGTATATTTTCTTTGAAACTCCTTTACATATATTTTTGAAACTTCTATATTGTTCCCTTAACTCCTATATATATTTTTTTCCATGCTATGACCCCTGTAAACACAAAATAAAATTTGGGTGGATATTTTTAGTTTGAGAAACAATAGTTCATAAAGCGCATGCCCAGTTGGTTTAACACTTCAATACGACTGTAGTGTAGACATCCTCATTGAAGCATCCATTACACCAATTTGAAAAGTTTGCAGTCTGACTAATAGATTTTTGGGTGTAAAGCAGTGAGTAACAGCCCCTAAGCAAGGGCAAAGGCAGGAACATGCAATACACCGCCAACTCGGCTTATTTCCATCCATGGACTGCAGTTTCGTGCTTATTATGCACTCATCAGCATGGAATAGGAAAGTAACCGAGTTGGAGGCAAAAATCCTCTTATAGAGCAAAGAGAGCCAAAAAAACTGGTAGCTAATGTGAAATTAGAACACCAGCGAGCGACCGCACTTGGTACGGTACAACTCGTAAATTTTTAGGCAGAGTTCGGATATAAAGCAGTGAGTAACTGCCCCTAAGCAAGGGCTAAGGCAGGAACATGCAAGACACCGCAGATGTATTATATTTTTGGGTATTCTTTCCCACACACAGTTGTTAAAACTCTTGTTGGGATTTTGTCCATGTAAACACTTTGATAACAGATACTTAGAAGTTAAATCCCTAAACACTTTTTTAATTTCCAGAAACAAAACTTCAGGTACCGAGTGCCTGTGAACATTATTTTTTTTCCGTAAGCAAACTTTTATTATATCCACACCAAGTGTCCGGACAGAAGCCATGTTGAGGGTTTTCATCTGTTGAAAGTTTGTGAAAGTATATTGTCCAAATTGCTCAAGACATTTTGCCAACAGATTTTGATGTGTTCCTTCTTATCTCGCCAAACCATAGTATTTCTGAATATGCTGAATTTGTGTATCTGAAAGCCGACCCATGAATTGCTTTCCCAGTCCAAAAGCTTTGTGTTCTTCGTGTTTTTCGTATAGCTCTCAATCTTGAACCCATTCTGTTTTGCACATAGCCGACACACTCTAATTTTTCAATATTTACACATTCTCCACATGCTTGATCTTCACACACTCTCTGAAAACCTTTAGAGTCGCCATCTCCATATATTTTAGCCACTGTACATTTCTCACAGAAATGGATCGCTGAAATATGCAGCAGGCTCCTTTGCTTTCCATTCCTCCACTGTAGCCTTCATAATTTTTTTCTGCAATCTGCACATTTCCTTTATTTTTACACAAGAATCAATTTTCGATAAGCATTCATTATCGACTATTTTCCCAAGTTCTAACTTTATTGCTGCAGCAACTCTATTCATCGATGTATGTTCCTTTTTTTTTGCCAAGAGCCGTCTAATACAATTGCCAAGTCTCTGTCATCATCATTATTTGCTACAGCAATTTCAACTGCATTTGTCATTGATTTTGCACTCACAGACGAAAGCGCTTGCATAGTGTAACGCTGAATCTTTCGAACTTTGAAGGTGGTGACTGCAAGTTCATTATGGCAGAAAATGTACACTTCTGCCTTTCCCAATACATCTCATTGCATATATCAATCGTATATTAAGGTCATATCCTGCTTGTGGTATAGCTGAAGTTATTTCACTTCTAGAAGTCCCACAGTTTGTATATATGCATAATACAGATGTTGCCAGGCCCTTTTGACTGTTTGTGTCCTCTGTGACCTCAAAAGAATTCTTACTGTTGCAATACTTGCATTTAACAACTGTATTAAAAAGAGTTTTCAATGCTTTTAAATTTATAATAATATTTACAACATTGCTGTCAAAGTCATATTTGTCCCTTTTATACACTGTTTCACTAGATTCTAATTTTCGTTTAGATGAACTAACATTCCACTCATCATTGCTACTTCTGCAGTCTGCTTCTTTTGAGGATGCTGGTTTGCGTGCGATTTACGTTTGCCAAACTTCTTATGCCTAGGCATTTTAGAAGTTTACATTAAAAAACTCTAAAAAGAATGCAAAAATATCCAAAGCGCAAAATATTTCAGTGATTTACTGTGACCAAAACGAGAACTACGAAAGCAGAATGAAAATAAACTTTGAAAATAACCGCACTTGGAATAAACAATTCAGTTCATACTGCTTGTAAGTTGCACAGCTTAAAATATTTGAAAGATGAGATGTTTAACTCCGGACAAGAAAATTAAAAATATGGGAATAAGCATAGAAAAAGTGATATGTCAACATTCAATCCAGAGACTCCCTTTAAAAGAGGTGTGGCACATTTGTTTACATTTTTAATTGTTGATTAATTGGCTTTCAGTAAGTGATATCCACATAATTTATACATTTTTGGAATCGGGGAAGTGTAATAATTTATGCTGCTAAATTAAAAAATCAGTTTTTCGAAAGTAAAACGTCCTAGTTCCTTCAAGCAACTTTTCATGACAGCATCAGTTCATTTAATACTTTTTAAAATGGTGTTTTACTTGCCTTAATTTTTCTAATATTTTAATAAGACTAATTTTCAGTACAATGCATTCATATATTTCATGAAAGCATTTATAGGACTATTATTTCGCATATTTAAATCTCTATCCCTACCTAAGAAATATATTTTTAAATAAATCTATCTACTATTAACCAGTTATTTAACTACCACAGAGTGTTTTTTTATCAACAGATTTTAATATACTCAAGTGATTTTTCATAACAGTACATTAAAATCATTATTATTTGGTCAAAACTTGGTATGTATGAAAAAAAAAGTTAGTAATAAATTTTTTAACGAACGAGGCTATAACCGGCCCATCATTTAACTTTGCATGGGTGATTTTAAAAGATGTTCTTTTTGAAATAAATCAAAATCAAAAATTTGATCTGTATTTGAAAAAAAAAAAAAAAGTTTTAACCTATGTTATGGTTATATGTCCCTGAAAAGAGCATTTAAAAAGCTGAAAAATGATACCTTTCCCACCTCACTAACTAAATTAAGACAGTTTTTAGAGCAGCTTCAAAATTGTTGTGAATGACCCTTCTGCACTATTTGAGGGGTATGTTTGTAGATGTATAACTAATTTGCAAAAGTCTCGAGAAATATCCTTGCTTATGCTGTACTTCTCCACCATTTACTAGTATCAACAGTGTCATTTACATAACTTTCAAAAAATGTATCTGGTTCACGTTTTTCGTACCATTCATAACTTACAGCATGGGAGATGAACTGTTTTTTTCTCTCATGTAGCCATTTTCAGGCCTTTTCTTTCTTTTAAGTTGATTTTCCCCTCTGTGCTTCAGATGCAATAAATAAGCAAGTAAATGTCACTGTAGAATTGCTTGCTGAAATCTATTTTTCACTTCAGCACAAAGTGGTTTCAACTCACTATTGTTCAACAAATTGCACCATTGATGACACGCATCACCATTGGTAGTCACTCTCAGGAAGAGGCGTAGCATTGGTACTGGCTTCAGTTATCTGATAAAATCTTTCACTTGTAGATAAAGGTTAAAATTTCTGACATGAGCTACAATACTTGAATCTATTTCCTCATAGTTTTTCACGCTGCCCCAGGAGCATGATCCGAGCAGAGCCATCAACCAATTTACAAATAAAACAATCCATAAAATTGAAAAAAGCAGATAATTGTTCACAAAATTTTACGTTGAATATATAGTGCGCTTTGTATAATAAATCGAAAGCTTTTAATGGGCAATTTCTGACATCAACTAACTGCTTATCTAACATAAGGAAAAAATTGCTGCCAACTAAATCTTCGTTGCCAACACACAGTAAATAAGGCTGCACCTCTTGGATGACTTTTACAGCCTCACTTATACTTCCATTGCCCTATTGAAAATATTCAAAATTTAATTATCATTTATACTTCAGCAAAGGGTAAAAATGTTCAAATAGATTACTTTTAACACGTAATAACTGCACATGTAAATAAATTAGTAGTTAACAAACTTAAAAGGTATTCTTACGTAACAATATAGACTTAAAAAAAAGTAAAAAATAATATTTTGGTGTATGTGAAAATGTAGGACAGGTATACATTTATGTGTATTGGACTCTTATGGGGACAGTGCTGAAAAATTATAAAACTTACAAAAGATATACATATAAACTGCTTCACTTTAAACAGATTAGCTATTAAAAAATATCCTTTATCACTTGAATAAATTTTTATAGTTAATGAAAACTAGAAAAAAAAAAAAAAAATAGAAGAAAGTATACTCCAATAAATCTGACCAAAGCATCAGATGGAAACAAGGGTGCCAAACTTTGATCACTAGAGACCTAAAAATATAAAATCATTCATCTTAATTATAGATGCTAATATTATTCCACTGAGAAAAAAATTATACATTAATAAAAGATAAAATATGGAGCAAAATGATTATGACAGATAGCAAGTACAGAAACAGTCCTTAATAAGTTACCTCTCTTTTTTTCCTATATCCTGCTATTGGAAGCAAATCTGCTAATATCAATAAAGCACTGAAGTTTTCTAATAAACATAAAAAAAAGAAAGAATATTGAAATAAATGATATATTGTCTTCAATGAGACTTCAGACTATATAATTTCTCTGTTTAATATGTGAATAATAACTATCAATAATTTACCATCTGAATCAATTGATAATCTTTCATGCATTTCAGGCCTATTTTGTCATGTATAATTCAAAATACGTGAGGAATAATGAGAGTGAAAAGGTGACAAAAAGTCTCCTGCTGACGAATACATTTGTTTGAATTTAGAATCTGAAAAAATTAAGAAAAGAGAAAAATCAATAAATTAAACAGCGAGTTTATAATCAAGCACCCAATTAATTTAGTAGAGAAACTACTAATTAAGGTCAGTTGGGGTAAAGTTGGTCTATATTGAAAAACATAAATTAAATCGATTCTAATTTATTCTAGATAATCATGATGCTCTATAATGAGCTCTTCCAAATAGCAGGCCATACCTCGTGTAACAGCAGGTGCAAATACTATTTCCATAATTTTCAGGAGTAACTGTAACAAATACAAAAAATTGTTGGTCTTGATTTTATGAAAAATAATAAAATTAATTCCCCTTATGAGGCAATGCACTTGACCTGCTTTTTGCTTTAGAGTGTGGTCTTTTATATTCTGAATGGAAGATTTGGTTAAATTTGGGGATGGTTTATTTTTTCTATCTGCAAGGCCATATTTGGAGGAATGGATTCTCTTGTTTAATAATTCAATGTATAGTGTGGAACAGGATCAACAAATAAAAGTTGATTGAGTACTAGCTTCAACTCCATTTGAGCAACACCTTCAAGCAAATTGTGCATAGCATCAAAGCAGAAGTTTTCTGTGACGTGAAAATATTTAGACTGGTGCAGAATACTGTTCTCAGTTACTCCTGAGGAAGATGCATTATTACAATAATTTGAACTTTCTTGAACATGTTGGTGGTGCATTGCTTTATTGCGCTGGGTGAAGCTGTTTACTCTAAATTCCAGCTGCAGCTGCTCTCTATTTACCAGACATAAGCGACAAAAATGCTTGACAGAAGGACTTCAAAATCCAAATAAAGAGTGACATGCTAAACTGTCTGCAAAAACTGCAGCAATTGATGTGCAGAGAGTTAAGCTTTGACCATTGATCTCAACTGCAACGCTGCTATCGGATTCAAGACTAATAATATCATCCACGAACAGCTTCAAAGAATTAAAAGACTGGGTCAGTTCTTGTACCTAAATAGGCCTCTTGGTTCCACTTATCCAAATTTTTTTATAGTATGCAAACTGTTGTGTCTTTGTTTTTAAGCCATTAAATGGGTCAGATAGTTCATCAAATTTTTGTATGAGTTCAACTCATTCTTTAGAGTCCATCTTGACATTTTGCTTCCCTAAAAAGGAAAGAACGCCCTGTTTCAATGTGCTAGTCACATAGTGGACAAGATTAGTGCATGTTTGAATGCTGGCATTTGCCACTGTATATGAAATGTTCCTTTGACCTTGCAAATTTAACACTATTTTTGCAGCAGTTTCCCGAACTATTTCTTGAGAGTTCCAAGACTAGCAATTGGAATACTTCTGTGCTTCATTAATGGGAGGATCTGGATCAGGTTCACTTTCAAGAACTATTGTTGATTTTGATGGTTGTGTTATTAATTGGAAGTTGAAATTGAAGGTTCTTGGTAATAAGTACCACGTTTATGTTTCAGTAAATGTCTTGCAAGAGATTTGAATTGAAAATAGCTTTTGGTACAAGACCCTTGAGTGCAGATAAACTTTTCAGATCTGTCACGTCTACCGCTTAAGGACATGTTTTGACATTGGCGAAAGTGACGCTTCAGTTGAGAAATATTTTTTCCTCTCACTCGATTGCATTTAAAGCATTTAAAATATTCCATGGTGATGAGAATTGAATAAAGATGAAAAATGAAGATGAGAATGATGAAGATGATAATTCAATATTATAAATGAACCTGAAAGTAATTAAACAGCATAAGTGAAAGTTTTCAGAATGATAAAAACTGAATTTATTTATTATTCTTATTCCTCAAAGAAATAATAATTTGAGTATTTTCATTTGCAATAGATTAATTTATCGATGCATCAAGTACCCAGAATCTATTGGCCTTGCCAAGTAAGCAGTTGCATAAGTAGACTTGGTGTCACCAGAGGTAATGGTTTCAATGAGTCGCTCACTTCCAAAAAAAGAAACAACCAAAATTAATTGAGGTCAATGTTTCTAGACCCGGTAGCAGAAACTGAGAAGCGGGAGGCAGGAGACATGTGTCGCAGATTTTTCTGTGACCTGCAAATAATTCAACAAAAAAAAAAAAAAAAAAGGGAAAAGCAAGAGAAAGAAAGATGGGGTAGAAATAAAATAAAGCTTAACCAAAAGTGCTGAAGTTAACCACTCTTTTGTGAGTCTTCAATGCCTTTGAATTGCTTAATTTTCCTAAAAACAATATATGATTATAAAAATATTAAAAAAAAGCGAAATATTTGATATTTTAATTTTAATATTTTGTCAAATTTTTATAATTGCCTAAAAAACTAGTTGGTTGAAAAAACAACACCAAGCCCCCCTCCCCCCAGAAAGGGCTTGTATATTATAAAAATTTATTTTTTAAACTGCCCAAATGACTCAGACTGGATAGAAAGTTTGCTACTATGTTTCCAGACATAAATTACCCTTAAAAATAGAGATTGGTAGGAACAGACCGAGTAGTCACCAAATTATCGAGTACTCAGTACTTGGTTAATTTTTGATTGGGTACTCACTCACTCAATACAGAGTCATTGTAAAAATTTACTATTGCTCAAGACAAGAAATTTTTTGAGGAATTTAACACTTGCTTCATTCATAAAATGTGACTGGATTCTATGTATGAGTTCAAAAAAAACTTAAAATCAGTCGAGAGTACGAATTAGCACATTTTATCATTGATCTTTTGCCAGAAAGTTAAATCCCGATTAGAAACAGAAGAATCCCGAGATGAATATTCATTGACTGATAACAATGAACCTCTGAATCATATTAACAGGGATGAAAATCTTCCGCGGATCCGCGATTCTCCGCTTCTTGTATTTTTTCTTTCCTTCCGCTATCTGAAACTTACTGTTGCATCAAGTTTAGAAAAAAAAAAAATACTCATCATTAAAATAAAGCTTAAAATAAGTTTATTTAAAGTAGTAGAAGTTGAAATTACTTCCAACTTATAAAACAACGGAAATATTTTTCGGATGCAGCAGGATTGAAACCTCAAGAATGGTATGCAATTATCGCAAAGTATGCTTTCTATTTTGGCATGCTGCCAAAAACATAAGTTTCCGTTGTAGGGAGTAGAAATTAAGAAAATTCCACTAAAATATTAGAGATCTTTGTCAAAAAATCATTAAATTATTTTAATCTTTATGATTTAATAAAATAACTGAAGCCCGTAAAAGAATTAATTTCTTATAAAACACATATCTAATTCATCTAAAATTTCACCCTACACCTCCCCTTTTTTTTCTTGGTTTCTACAATATTGTGGATGACTTAAAAAGAAATAGTGAATGTGCAATTAAGAGGTTTAAAAAATAGTTAAAAATGCTTTAAATCTGCTGATTTTACTCAAGATTTCACTTTGCAAATTAAGAGGAATTCTGGCGTGAATGTAATGCATTATAATATTTTTAAAAAATCTATCCAATTACTAAGTCGTGCAATTTTTCCTCTTTTTTGACTTTGAGCTGTTTTCATCCCTGTATTAAAAATTTATTTTAAACTGATTAAGAATTTTTCTTAACTTTAGCTGCGTACATGCAAATTTTTGGTGCAGTGACAATGATACATAAAAGGCAAACAGGTATATTTATTATAAGAAAATACAGTCGAACCTTGATAACTCGAATTTTTCGATATCTCGAAGAATTTTTCTTTCCCTTCATGGTATCCTATATTGTCAATGCTAAAATTACCTTGTTAAGTCGACATTTCCAGTTTTAAACCCATTATAACTCGGAATATTTCATTTTCACTCGGATTCCATTTTCTCTTTCCTTGTCCCAAAATGTGTGTAACCGTGCATGTTTTGTTTCCATTCTATATTATGGGCAACCAATTCAGATGCCACTTTCTTACCGATTAGAATTGCTTAAAGAAAGCTGGGTTCGTGAAGAATGAAGAGCACCATATAGTTTTTGAGCATCCTCCTCTGATACTTCTCTTGATAACAAGAATTCTTTTAACTCGGAAGCCATTTTTCTATCGCAGCTTGCACTCCTATGGGCCCTCGGAGATCTCCTATGGAGTGTATGTCACTTCCGCTCTTCAGAAAGAGCGATTGTGTAATTCACTCCTTTATAGCGCATTTTTAAATCTTTTTTTTTTTTTTTTGCAAAGCTTCTCTTTTCGATAAAGCCAACACTCAGAAAGAATGAATGCATCCACAATCGGTTTCACTCTTTTTTAGAGTGACTTTTTCGCTCTTTTGAATTAAGAGTGTAAAGCAGTGGCTCCCAACCTTTTTCACGCCGAGACCCCTTTCTTACCAACTGAACGAGCCGTGACCCTATATGTAGCCTGATAAATATGTATGTCTTTGTGTTCTATTGTATGTAGACATTGTACATAATTTACATGATAACTCAAGACTTTTAAGATCTTTTATTTATGCTTAATGGTTACATACAATGATTGTAAAATAAGAAAAAGATAGTTACTATAATGTAAAGCACATATTTTATCCTCTTTCAAAATTCTTGCATTCTAGTAATGGTAAATACAGTATTTGCTTTTAAAAAGAGCTTAGGTCATGAAATTTTTAAATTGTCATCGTGTCTCTTACTCTTATTTACTAACAACAGACATTATGAATCAATATTTTTGTGAAAAAGCAAAAGCAGTCTACAATATCTAAATAAGTGGAGAAACTCTGATTAAATCAAACCATGCTTGCTTATTAAAAAAACTAATTTCTGTACAAATATCACTTATTACTTTGTTAGTTTCTTTATTCACTTTTAAATTGAAGTATAACTTAGTTAATCCAGTATGTATAAATGTTTAAATAGCATGCAATATCTTGTATATTCATGGTGTGGTAGTCAATTTTATTTGGACATAATAAGGGTCAATGTGATAAACTTCCTCTGTATCTTTGAAATTGAGTCTGAGTATTTTCACAGACAAATTTACCTAATTTTTTTTTAAGTCTGCTATTTTAAAACTAGAATTTGTTTTAGAGATGATGAGAAATAGTTTCCTGTTTTTTTTCTTTCTTTTTTAACATCTAAAATTTTTATTTTTGAGATTGGAATTTGCACTTTCATTTTGATTTGCTCATATTTCTTTCAGGGATCGGCAGAGGAATACAGGCCGTATCACATGTGGAGTTTGCCTAGAAGATTTTCAGACATCCATTAACTGTATCCTTTGCTATTTATTTATGGTATTTGATGTTTGTTTCTGTCCACATGCTTTAAAACTATTTTATTACTAAATGCAAAAAGAGGAAAACTCCCTATTTAATTTAGCTCAAAATTTCGAGTTCTGCAGCAAGTAATTATACTAGTAGTTTGTGATTTCACTGAAAATACAAAACTGTATCCAGAAAATACTTTTAGAGGGGTTTCACTATTTGGACGTGACTTGAAATTAGTACATGGGGCATTTCACAGTATTTAGCTATTACGGACTCTACACTTCATAGATATGTTTTAGCCTCCTACTCATGATTAGAGCAAATATTGAAACTAAACTTTCTGTAAATTTATGGTCCTATGTGTACTTATTACAAAAAATTGAAAAAAGTTTAGATTGGTTTTGAATTTCTAAAAATATAGGAGTATATATAGCATGTTACGGACTCTACGCACTAAAGACATGGAAATTTTTGCTGAAAATAACTTCAAATTTTCTGTGAAAGTAACACCTATTCCTACCTAATGGAGCTTTTTCAATATGTCTCAGTATATCTATAATGCATTTACATACCAAAATTATAATTAAATAATCAAAAAATATTTTTTAAGGAATTATGTACTGAAGAACTACCCATTTGAGAACACGTTACGGACTCTACATATTTGTCGCGTTCGAGTATTGTTTAAATTTTTGGTACTGGAAGCTAAACAACAACAACACAAGATTATTGTTCAATATTTTTAATGATAGAATCAACTGTCATGACTTTTTTCCATCGTACCCCCCCCCCTCCGCCCCAAAAAAATGCTGGGGAGTCAAGAGGTAGAACTCCTGGTAGAACAGACAGTGGTGCACATGTCACATGTCAGTTTCTTCATAGTTTGCTTTTGCACTCTCTTAAATTTATTTCTAAGAAATAAGGTATCAATTTGAATTTCACAAGCAATTTCCTTTTTACTGTTGTAGAACCTGGAATTAGTTGAAGAGATCGGTACCTAGACTCTTTTCAATAAATCAAAATTTCCCGACAACAGCGGGATATTTAAGAGGGCCATTTTAGTGGGCGGTGAGGAATGTTGTTTATTATCCAAAACTTTTAACATTGCATTTTTCAAGGTAACTTAAATTTTAAGTTAATTCAGTTAAAAATATTACAGTATTTTAAAATGTACCAAAATCAACAGATTCAGTATATAATATTTTATCTAATGACAAATTTAGCCGCAGTAATTTTAGAAATAAAAGTTTTTTATTATGTGATTAGTTTAAGTTTATTTTCTGCTCCTAATTGCTCTCTTTTGTTAAAAACCCTGTAAGCAACGAAGAGAGGGCCTAAAATGTGTAAAATGAATTGTTCCTTCAAACCTGCATCATTTTAAAACCAAAAAGTTGATCCAGAACCAAATTATATAAAAGCTCATGGAATATTGAGTCGTCCTACAAAACAGCCTCTTATTTTGGCCTGTATGTGGCAGCTCATATATTTCTTTAAAAATTTTAAAATAATGAACAAATATTTTTGCTTTAAAACTCAAATATGTTTGATTTCTTAAGCAAAAAAATTTTGCTCATTCCCCTTTTAAGTACTTACATTTAATTAAATATATGAGCTGTTTTAAATACTTACATTTAATAAAATACATGCAGGATGAATGTGCAATCAAAATTCTTCGGAAAGTCAAAGTTTAAGTTATAATGTCTTTCAAGGATATAACTTTTAGTTTTTTTACCCTTCTGTTTGGTAGTTTAAGTACTTTGGTAAATAAAGAGCTGTGTTGAAACTGTTGCTGAATGTAGAGTCTGTAATATTTTTGTAGAGTCCGTAATGAATTTTGAAAATTCATAAAAATTAACGAATTGAAACAAACATGAAATTTCTTTTACAATATTAAAACAGCCTAGGTGAAATTAGAAAATATGCAATTTAGTAAAATAAAATTCATAAATAAAAACTTTAACTAAACTTTTATTCCAATTATTGTTAAGGACTCTATAATCATCATTTTCAGAATCCATAATTTTTTATAAAACACACTTTTTGATTAAAATTGGTAGCTATATTAGAGATGAGCCTTTACTTTATCTGTCTCAAGTACCAGTTTTGGCTTAAAAATCATTTAAAGCCAGATTTACAGAAAAATTCAATGTAGAGTCCGTAACAGTAAAAATTGCATTTTCATTGTTCTGAGTGCAATTATAAACATAATTTAAAGTGAACTATGAAAAAAAAAATATGATATTCATATACTTTAAAATGTACTTTTTCAATATATGCAAAAGTTTTAAACTTATAAAAAGTTTTGTTACGGACACCCCTATGTCACAAATATAGTGAAATGCCCCATATAATGAGTTCATTTTGCCCCTTTAAAGTATAGTGTCATTTCAGAGTGGGTTTGGATTCATCCCCCCACCCTACTCCTGGGCATGGCCTTACCATAACAGTTTATTCACCCTTCATCAATCTGTAGATCTAAGGCTCTTGAGCCGTAAAACGTCAAAAACCCTTAAGGTGAATGAAAACTTACTGAAAAACTTAAGCAGTCGGAACTAGTAACTATTGTCTTGCATTATGATATACTTAATCAGCAAACATTTCAATTCAAAAAAATAATAGGTTGAAATGATAAGATTCAAATCTCAGATTGTTAAATGTCAAAACATTTAAAAATTCAAGTAAGTTAACATACATTTTTGACAAAGTTGAAATCGGTGGCGCACCCGCAGGGGAGCTAAGGGGCCAAATCCACTCCCAGAAGCCTGAAGCCCCCTGATCAAGACCGAAGAGAGCCTATAATCATACATGTGATTCTTCAGCCAATTGGCGGAAATCGGCCAGTTTATGGCAAAACATTCCTGTCCTTCTACTGATCTGCCTTAAAAAAATTTCTAATGATAATGGAAGGCGAAAGCGATCTACCCAGCTTTAAAAGGGAGCATTCTTCACTTGCTTGGTTTTGGTTGGAAATTTCAATTTAAAAAAATAAATAAAATAAAACAGAGTTAGTGAAACCAAAATGTAAAAGTTAAAAATAAAAAATTGTAATAAAATTTTTACTAAATACATTTAATAGCACTTTTGCTCGTCGAACCAACCAGTCACAACATGTCAAATATTTTCATCCAAATTGTTTTGAAAGTAATCACATGTATGCTAAAATTCAAAGTTTCAGCTATAATTTTGTAACATTTCTGGGAGAAGTGTTTGAGTCATTTATGTGAAAATGTATTTTACAATGTGCCTTAAAAATAACACTGGGGAACAGTCATTTTGCAGCAACCTAACAAAAGTCACCAGTTTGCTGAATACTAGAAATTTATTAGGTTTATCAAATTGGCTCTAGTTTTTGAGATACCGACTATTAGCTATTTCACTGAGAAAACCGAAATAAACATACCAATATGTACCGTAAAATGGAATGAATCAGTACACTTTTCAACTTTTTTTAATTTGATTTTTTGGGTGAAAACTTCGGTTTTGCTTTGCTATCGATATTCCAAACAATGACAAAACATTTCGAACAGTTATTATTTATATGTATCAGGGTTGTTTGATTTCGTCCGGGGCGGAAAAAACCGCCCCGGATAAAATAGCATTTTGTCCATTTTGTCCACTTTAAAGAAAATGACAGTTCTTGATCAAAAAATCCAAAGATTAAAAGTAATGTTTTAAAATATTAATTTTTTTCAATGAGGTAATAGTTTTATTATCAAAATTAGCACATATAATTATGTATATAAACAAATATTTATTAAACAACATATTATAAAAATATAGTATTTGTATAAAATAAATGAATATTAGCGATAAGATTTAATGCTTTGAGAGCACACATCAGCAGCAAATAATTTTAAGATGTTTATTTGTTGTGAAGGAGTTTCACTTAAAATTTAAACTTTTACAAGCCATTACCAATTTTGATGCAGTTTGTAGTCCTAGCCACTCAAACTATACCAAAACTGTTTGACATGCACTTTTTGTTTTAGTTCAAGTTCTTATTTAATATTTAGATCTACAGTTTTGATTTAGTCTTTGAATCAAAAATCAAACCAATATTTCTTATAGCATCTAATGTATTTTCAAATACAAATGAGATACATTTATATGTGTATCAAACAAAATTTAACCATAGAATTTATGAGAAAGTATCATATAAAGTTTACTTTTTAAGAGATTGTAATGTGTTAAATAAATATCTAAGGTGACCGGATATTCTTTACTTTCTTTTTAAAAAATACATATATTAAAAAAACACTTTTTTTCCATTTGTCTACTCTATAATAATGTAATTACACTCAATAGTATATTCACTATGTTAAATTATATTTCTTTCAACTAAAATTAGTTAAAAATAAATGGGTTAATTCTGGGCAGTAACCAGACTTTAGTTTCAGGGAGGGTTTTATCAAACCTATTTCTCGTGAAATCTATAAAGTCAATAAAATTTGATTTTATATTCTATATACTGTTGATTTTTGTTACAATGGATGTTAAAAGGATATCAACATGAAAAATGCAAAAAAAAAAAAAAATCATCTTTTCAATGAAGAAAAAAAAAATCTGGATAGATGAGCTAACTCAGATACACGCATTCAAAGGAGTACTTTTGAAATTTATTTTACGGACACTTGGTAAGATGAGTTAAATGTTGTGTTTAGTATTTACAAATTTGAAGATATTTGGTGTTTTTTTTTTTTTTTTTTTTTTGCAATAACTTGAATAACAATAAATACTGCAGAAAAAACACTTAATTTGTATTTCAATTGTTCAATGATAATTTCATTTTTCAAATGCAGTTTCAAAGTAAATAAGAAAATCAAAATAAAAGAGCAATAATATTTTTTTTAGTGAGAACCTATGAAAAGCATTTTTGTAAAGTTTTGAAAATTTTCGAAGGGAGTTTGAACCCTAAAAATCCACCCCTTAAATACGGCCCTGGGTTAATTGCCATTCTTTTCTTTTTTGTATGATACCATTATTCTATTTTGGGAAATAGGTAATGCAAGAGCGATACTAATTGTACATCATAACATTTTTATACATCAAACGTATGAAAAAAGGTTTTTTTTTTTCATTTCTTCCATTTTGTCCATTTCGTCCATTTCTTCCGGCGTCCCGTACTTTTTGAAAAAAAGTGGATGAAATGACAACCCTGATATGTATAGACATTTAGGGTTGTTCCGAATCACCCCGCTAATAGGGGTCAATCGGAACACATGTTAGTAATAGTGATGGGGGAGAATAAGAACAGATAGTTACTGTCAAATAAAAATTTATTTTCTATACAAGTAAACGTTTATGATTTGTCAAAATTCAAACTGATTTTGAACTTATGAAAAATTAAAATTAACGTATTTTGAATTGAGACACAAAGCTGTAACATAAATTGAAGTCACTCATATAGTCCACAAATATGTACTTCTCCTTAAAACTAGCAGTTGTGGCTTGACTTAAGTTTTTTCATAATGCCTTCTGGGATGAACACTGCCCTTTCTTTAGTTTCTTGAAATCGATGGGTTTTGCGGATTGTCCTGTAAAATTTTCCCATTTAATCATCAATGTCTGTGTGCTGGACTTTTGATACATAAAGTTAGTATGACTTTTCCCCTTGTATTTTAAGTAAAAAGATGTCTCCTGGAGCAAAAATTTTTCGAAGTCTGCATTTTTCTGTCATTCTAAGATCTAGTTGCTCACGAGAAGGGATAAACAGTAATAAATCCTTGTCCTTGTCTTGATTAGAAGAATTGGGGTTATAATCTTGATCTTTTAAACAGTGTTCCGTTACACCCTGCAATTTTTTCCCTATGGCTTTTTTCAGAATTTTTCATTTCGATGACACAATTTTTAAAAAATGTAAATTCTATAGTGGTATTCTATTTTTCAGATACATGCATAATTGAAGAAATATAAGATGGTTTGTACTCACATATGAAGTTTTGCAGTCTATGAAAACGTGATGTTTTCATGCACTCCACATGCAGCCCTCCTTATAAGCCAGTAGCGCTGCTAGATTTCCAAAAGTAATTTTTTCTTACTTCCTATGACCTTACCTTTCTAAAAAAAAAATTAATGGCAAAAAATACCCAATAGTATATTTATGAAGAATTTCTTTGCACGGTCGAAAAGTTTTGTTCCGATTGACCCCTCTGTTCCTATGCATTCCATTTTACGGTATTAAAAATATATTTTTATTACAATCCTGTACCAGAACGATATAAAAACAAAAAATTTGTATTCTATTTATTATTAAAAAAAAATTGCAAAAAACTTTTTCTGTAAGCTTTTATGTTATGGTGTTGTTCAAGAAAATCTCTGATTAAAGTAAATCTGTAGTCTGATGTCCTGGTAGAACCGATCTCCTTGTTCCTCACTGTAAACACACAGGATATCCGGGATTCTATCCAAATGGCTATGCAAAAAGTGCAATTTAATGCTCATAGTAGCTCCTAATGAGTGATAATTTTTAAGCATTTTAGCAACTAGTTCTGAATAGTCTGGTGCTTCATTGTACCTCAAAAAAATGTTTGACTACTAAAACAAAGCTTAGCCAGATTCAATTTGTGTCATATGGTTTATAAATATGTCTTATATAAGAGTATGGATTTGCGGTTCATCGAAGATACCTACTTCTAATTTTTCCACTCTCAAGCCTGGAAATTTTCGACACACATATTTAAAATAGTTACCTGTCTTGTCAAGTTCTTTGATGAACTGTTTAATTCGCCCAAGCTTGATGTGAAGTGGTGGAAGAAGACTATTCTCTCGGCTTATCGGTGGTTCAGGAATTACAATCGCATTTCCTACTTCCATATTTTTACATAAAAACTAGACCTTTCCAATCCAACGTTGTTTTTGCACAACTATCCCATAGACATATGAAATAGGATAGTTAGTACACTCACCTTGCTGACCTAATAACAATTTAACCATCTTCAAGGGTTGGGGGTTAACACAATGTTTTCGTGAAGAACTCATTTTTCCGGACAAAAAGCACTTGTAAACTCACAATAAGACACAAACTGATATTTTCAATTGCTCTTATACCTAATTTGTAAAATTGTTATTCCTTTGTACGTGAAAGCATAATAAAATTTAGTGGGAATAATTGAGTTAATAGATCTCTAGAAGGATCATTTAAAATTTTCATTGATATCTTGTGTTTCGTTTATCTCAAAAACCAGGGTCGATCCAAAAAAAGTAAATATGCACTGTGTATGTCTAATGCAAGTAAAACCATTAATAAAATAAGTGCCGCAGATGTTTAAATGTTTTTTGTTCCGCTGTGTAATTAATGCTGTAGAAATGCTTAAAATATGGTTTGTTCAGTATTTAAGAGATATTTTGCATGATGCTAAATGTAAAATAATTAATATCTAAAATCCGAGAAGTCTTACCAAAAAAAAAAAATATCCAATTTAAGTTTAGAAACATCAGATTTTTTCATATTTAGAAAAAAAATTAGTGAAAATATTTACCCTATATGTAAACTACCAAGAAAAGAAACTAAAAAAATACAGTTAACGCAAGCCAAAGGACAAAACAGCAACAGTTGGAAACCAGAGTAAATTCCAGAACATAACAAAAATTCTTATTGAACACAGCATGTCTGGGTTTACCACAAGTCCGGATCCAACATCGCCAGAAGCCAGTTTCAATTTGTTGTACTACAAGTAATTTTAGGTTTTGACATTTCTTCATTTTTTAAAACTTTACAGTACTTTTTTTAAAAACGTTTACAGTACTATTATATGGTACAGAGTACAGGGCTATTCAAAACTTACCGTACAAATTTCGTGGAGAGATAGGGAATACGTCAGGAAATAGATTTCACATAGAAAAGTATGCATGCATGCATATGTAGAGGACGCTGTACGTAGATCTCTTGGCCGCCCAGGTAACCTGATTTATCGGCCATGGATCTCTCTTTTTTTTTTGGAAGCAATGAAAGACTATGAGACCCCTATCGCCAGTGAAATGGATCTTGTTGCACGAATGGCGGCCGCCGCAAACACTGTCTGTGAAATGCCGGGTGTTTTTGATAATGTTTGGCTGTCAATACAATGGCGCAATATGAATTATGTGCTCATGTAAATGGTCGCAATTTTGAGCACCTACTACGAACCAGTACTTAATTTTGCTGTAATAAGTCACATTCCTTACCACATAATTGTACTAATTTCTTAGGTTCTCTTTACCTGTCCATGTAGAAGACTTTTGCTAACATACTTTTCAATGTAAAATGGTTTTCCTGACATTCTCTACCTCTCCACCAAATTTATACTATATGTTTTAAATCACCCTGTATATCGCACCCTTGCTACAAAAGTGCCACAACTCAAAAAACTAAGTTTTCCAGGAATTACAAAAAACTTCCCGGGCTGACTAGGCACATTTTAGTATTTTTGAATTTGTCAATATGAAAATCGATACATCTCAAACTATGATCGTTAGTCATTGTTCTATCTCTACGACGGCTGGACGACAACTCAAGATGTGGCATTTCAGTGGAAGGGGTCCTATGTATCTTGATAACAACAAAACGCCATAACTGCCCTCTGGCGGCTGATTTTTCAATGCAACTTCTGGCTCTTTTGAAGATTGGTAGAGACGTGTAAACTACGTCTAATGAGTGTCGTAACTCAAAAAGTGCAATTTTTGAGTTGTGGCACTATTGTAGCAAGGGTGCGATATATCTTGCGCAAAAGAATAAAAAGCATAACCAACCAATTTGTGTCACCTAATCTTGTGTCCTCCGCTTCATTTAGCTGAACTAATTGTGAAATTGGAGATAATGCTTACTTTAATGTGTATTACTCTTATTTTTTACTTACTCCATACTTTTTCAAATGCCAAAACTGTTCAATGTTTTGAACTTTATTTCATTGTGTTTTAAGACTAAACACACTCAAATATAATGCTTATCATACTTATTCTTTTTAATACTATGTTCTATTATGCTGTATTTTGAGCTCCTTAACTGTGATCAAGATCTCTCAGAACCAGTGGATGTATACAGTGACTGGATTGATGCTTGCGAATCTGCAAATCAATAACAATGGCCTTCCGAAGGAAGAGTCATCTTCCTTACTTTTTTTTTTGTATATATGAAAAAATCATGTTGTACATTTTCATTTACTGTTGCATTTGCCCAAAACTACTGACCAAAAACTCTTGTTTTAAAAGGGTTGCTTTATTTGACTTTGACATAGAAGGAAAATTTATGTCTTCTGTAGTTTTACAAGAGAAATAATTAGCTTTCAAAATTGTTAATTATTTTAAGAGCTCATAAAATACTAGAATTATAATATTTGTACTAGTATTTTCTCTTATTTTATAATAAAAATATTTGATTTTGATACATTTTTGATAAGCTTGATATTATTATTTTGATATTGTAGTATGATACGCCTTAGTTGCTAAAATAATTGCAATGGTAAGAAAATCATTATTAATAGTTACTCTTTTCTGTTGAGGTTTGTTGCAAAAACATTAAGAAGTATTAATTTTAAAAGAAAAATTCACCTATTAGAAAATTTATCTACTTTGTTGTTCATAATGTAATGTACATAATTAGTGTACTGCAGCAGTGAAGATACAAATCATTGCAATGAAATACTTTGTAAAATAAGTATAGTAACTCATAACCGCCAAATCTTCCATTTTGACCGAAGATTCATTTTTCCTTTTGGCTGCTGACTTTTCTGACAGAAAAGTAAAATACCTAAAATTTTTTGAAGTTTTTTTTCATTTTATAGTGCTCATTTAAATTTGATGGTAATAATGCAAAAAAAAAAAAAAAAAAAGCAGAATATTGCTAATAACTTTAAGCATGAAACCCTTCTACCAAAATGCTTAATCCAAACCCCTTACTAAAACTCCCGATTTAACAAGCATTCAAAACCTTACCCATGGCAGTACATGAGTTATTTGAGAAAATAGGTTTTTGTTTCCCCACAAACAATAGTAAAATTTTAGCATTAGACCTTC
Organism: Uloborus plumipes; assembly: GCA_038373865.1. Classification (NCBI taxonomy): domain Eukaryota; kingdom Metazoa; phylum Arthropoda; class Arachnida; order Araneae; family Uloboridae; genus Uloborus; species Uloborus plumipes. The sequence continues at coordinate 58,870 of JAXGGA010004103.1, read as the reverse complement.
TTTTTGTGCTTTATTTTCGTGCAGTATAGCTATGGCTAAAAATCTTCTACTTACAGAATTAAAAAGGATAAAAAAATGTTTTCTCTTAATTTGTTTTACGTCTGTGTAATGTATTTTTTAAATGCAATCTTTCAAAATTTTCTTCAAGAGTTACGCTTTACCTTTCAAAACATCTCCAGAATATAAATCAATTCAAATTTCCTGGTATGCTACTCATCCTCACTTTTTCTGGCATGCCGGTTAATGCAGGGTAATACAGTAAGAGAAAATTTTGCTTTAAAAATGTTCACTTTAATTGAGAACTTTATCAGATTTTTATTACATTTTGAGGTGTAATAACTGGATACTCCTTTTTTAAAAAGAAATTATTGCTAGTTAGAAATTCAAACAAAAAAAGATAATTGCTTAAGCTGCTCTATTCCTGCTGTAAATTGTAGTTACAGTGCAAGAAAATAGCAGTAAAAAAATCATAGTCTTTAGCTCTAACTTTGTTTCTTAGATTGAGGACATGGCGGATATGAGTTAGTAAAATTGCTTTTCTTTCAGAATTGTGCTTGGGTATATTTGATGAACTGTTTACTTGTTATTTGTCTTTAATACTTTTATGTACTCAATTTTTGGGAATAAAATATATTCAGTGTAATTACTTGGTACATTATTAATCTATCAAGTATGTAACTTTTCATTTGACTGGTGATTAGTTACATTACACCATGTTGTTTTTTATTTATTTTAATCACATTTTTATCCAACAATAATGAAGAATTGTCATTATTTCTCTCAGAATTTTGGTGTGGTGAGGACTATGTTTTGCTTAAGGTAGTGAGGCAAAACTACTTTGTTAGGCAAAGTGCTAGAAAAGACAAAGATGGCCGGCTGTTGTGTTTTAACGCAAAAAAAAACTCTTGGATGATCATATTTTGTTTCTAGCTTCTTAATTCTACAAAAGTTTAAACAAAATGTTGCTACACATAACTTTTCCTCCTTCTTATGTTTTTTTTGTCGCAACTATGATTTTGATCTGTACCCGTCGATTCCCACAACTGCATGTTAATAAACCTGAAGACGCTGTTTACATGAATTTTTATGTCTACTATTGGGGTAAGTCCTCTTTTTACATTTTCATGCAAGTTTCAAAAGTTGATCGTCCTGAAGTTTTTTGCGTTAAACACGACAGGCCACCTTTTTCTTTTCTTCTGCTTTGCCCAACAAAGTTTTTGCCTCATCACCTTTAACAACATCACAAAACAATCCTCACCACAAGTGAATTCCAAACAAAAAAATAAATAAAAAACAAATGAATAATTATTTTAATAATATAGCACATTTCTAGATTGTGAAATTTTTGTTATGAAAAACGTACTAAACACGCTTATTGCTTATTTTAAAAAAGTATATGATCAAAACAAATGTTACATAAAGTTGAAACTTTTTCCTTTCAGAATTTTCTAGATACTATTCATAAAAACATACAGAGAGCCATATTTGTTGTTTGAAACTTTTGTAAGTGCCAACATATACCATGAACATAAACATTTCCCACCCATGCAGATTATTTGCATTCCAGTAGATCAGTAGTGCCCAACCAGCGGACCGCATGAGCACCGGAACGCTCATTTTTGAATCCCTTTATAAAGCTCTGTTTGGAATTGAAAACTATGTTCTGTTCTGTGACCTTCAAAAAAATCTATCCCTTTTATTTATTGTTACGTATGATTGGCAAATTTGCACTAAAATATTCAGAAACTGGGCAGTAAGTTACCACCCTTAAAGCGGAACTACATGTAATATAGCACACCAACGAGGCACTGCAGCAATTGTATGGTTCAACTTGTAAATAAATAGAAGGCAAAGTTATTGTAGTACGCAGACGGTTACCGGCTCTAAGCTGGGGCTGAGGCAGTAATTTTATTTAAGCTATCAGTTTGTTCACATTCTTAGATAGCTTCTATAAGATGTTTTCTACCTCCAGCTCGGTTACTAATTTTATTATCCAGACTGATGAAGACGAAATAAGTCTTTGGATGGCTTGACCGGGCTAGCGGTGTATCAAGAGCTTTTTTTAAGTTTCATGTTGCTTTCATCAAGAAGTCAGTCAGAAACTTGGATTTGAAGAATTTCATTTTTTAACAGCTTTTAATTCCGTTGACAAGCTTTCAATGTCCTGTTTACTTTTATTCAGCTCCAAAAGATTTTCTTCAGCTGCTTTTTTTAAGTCTTCTATTTCTTTACTTTTTTTAGCTTCTTCTAATTTTTTTCTCTCTTGTTCCAAGTAACTGTTTGAACTCTTGTAAGCAACACTAATCAAATTTAAGATTTTTTTTTGAAATGGGAACTGGCTCATGTTTGTTCTTGTATAATTTCAGAGCATCACTGTCAGCCTTGCATTCAGCATCCGAATCTACATTGTAACTCTATCCTCTGTTAGAATTCTTGCATTCCTCGAAAAGCCTCGCTCCACATCTGCACTTCCATGGACTTAAGTCAATGCAGGCTTGATTATTTCACTAAGGCTTTTCAAACTTAAGCTTATCTTGGCATTTTGTTTTTTAAATTATACCCCAATAATGGTTAATTTGACCGTTGCATTCATCCATAATTTCCAGTTGCAGTAATTTCTATTCATCAATCTGCTGATCTATGTTTATGGGCATTGAATTAGCAATTTTAGTGATATGAAGAATAGGGATGCACCGAGTACTCGGTAAATATTCGGTACTCGGCCAAATTTGGATCAGGTACTCGGCCGATACCGAGCAGTTGTAGAAAATTGAATAGTTCAAGACACATTTTTCAATAATTAAAAATATGCTAATATATATATAATGCAATCATTTAAACAGTTATAATACCAAATCAGTATAAAAATTAACTAAGAATGTGCAAATGTAATTAACTTTTTCATATCGCATGGTGTAGGGGAACTTACCTTTGGTCAGGAACAGTCCAAGTGATCCTTAAGATGAATATTAATAAACTCATTAAAAAGAAACTTTCAATCATCTTCCAATATATTTCTAATCATTTAAAAATTTAGATTACACATTTTTAAAATCATGGTTTTGCAGATTGAAACTTGTGGCATAGGGATAACGACACAGAGAAGTAAAATTAAGTCATTTTTATAAGCGTAAGAAAAAGATTGTCTAATATTTAAAGAAAAAAAGGGAAAATGCCAGCAAAATATTTTAATAATTGAAATTGTTGTATCTTAAATTATGGTACAAAAAAAAACTTATCTTTCAGCATTTTCTGGTGATAGCTTATTCCTCAGACTGCTGCAAATATAACCTGCCTCCGAAAAAACCCTCTCTCTGTACACACTAGTTGAAGGTGCACTAAGAAACTTTTTTGCTAGTTTGCATAAGATAACTTTTTTTTTTTTTTTTCCCACCAGGCAAAAGGACTATTTGTTCTATTCAGTAATTCTCCAGAAAAGAAAGACTCCATCTCTTTCTTTAACATCTCTTTATATTCGAATTCAGTGTTGGTATTTTCACTGTTGACATTTTCTTGTGCATTTGAGACTTCATCAAAGCACTGCCAGAAAGTTGACGAACTTTTCTCTATTTATTTCAACTGAGGTTTCATTTTTTGTTTTTCTTTTCTTGCATGGATTTTGAACGGGAAATTCATCTGGAAGTATAAGTCTTACAGCTGTATCTATCTGTAAATTTTATAATGATTTCTAACCCTGTACCGCTGTATGTCAATGATTTTTCAAAAGACAATTGGTACTCTGTATTCGGCAACTCGGTACTCGGCTAAAGTGCTACTCGGTGCATCACTAATGAAGAATGCTCTTGGAATTTTTAATTTTTCAGATTTAAGCACTCGAAGGCTTGCTGAATACTATTTTCTGTGACAATTTTCTTCTACAAAAGAAAATATAGTTGCCAGCAGAAACATAGTGCCATCTGCCACATTAAAAAAATCCCTCTCTCATTAGAGGATAAAGATGATAAACAACTTGAGAGTTCATCATTAAAATACATTTGTTTAAACTCCAAAAAATTTTCTTCTTTAGAGGCAACTAAGTTAGGTGCTTTTTAAAAATCGATATTATATCTGGTTTACGTATACGCCCCATAATCCTCAATAAAAGTTCCTTTATCTCATGCATGATATGGTATCAATGGCTCTTCTTTTTGAAATAAACATGTGAACTTCGTAAACAAACTCGAACTTGTTGTAATGAACATTAATTCGGCTTTGATGCTTTTCTTCTACAAGAAAGATTCTATTTTATTATAGGTAATAGTACCCATCAGTCTCGATTGTTTGGATAGTACAAAGTTTAAGAAATATTCCATAACAGCATCCCATTGTTGCAAAACTCTATTTGCAGCAGGTTGGAGACTTAACTATCTCGAACTTACATGCTTAATAAAGTGCAAGTTAGCCAAATTATTCTTATTTTGTATGCTAGTGAAGTCCTCCCAGCGCACAGTGGAGTATTTGACTGAAAATCCTGGCCAAAACTATTTTGGAATTTTCGCTCTTCTAAGGGAATATCCTTCTGTGCGTTTGGGCGTTGTACAACAAAGCTACCCAGCGTACAGCTATGAAACTTGGTCGACAAAGTGTCTAAAAGGTCAGATGTTGTAACTTGAAGCTCGATTTTTAAAATTTAATTTAGAAAAAAAAGTTATTTTAATGTTTTATCCATGGTTTAGAATTTTGCGAGTTTACAACCGTAAAAAGGTTTCTAGTGAACGTAGGAAGAAAAAAAAACATCACCATTTGGAGCAATTCAATTTCTTTAAAAGTCTAAATTGTTTGAAGTTCTAACGTAATTTACCGAATTTTCAAAGACAGGTTCCCCCCCGTTGTCCGTTTACCTTGTCGTGGTGGGGGGGCTTGCGGTGTGGTGTGTTCGGGGCGAGCTCTTGGCGGAGTAGTGACCCCCAGTTGCTCAAACCGAAGTTCGGCGGGAAGGGATTTTTTCTCCCTCCTTCCCTCATCACACTTACCAAATTTCGGAACAAGCCCAAGCCAAGGTGTGGCGACCGTGCCGATGGCTGAGTGGTACCGGGGCCAAGCGGTATCTCATACGGGAGGCTTCAGGGCTAGCCGGCGAACCCTGTCGTATGCAGCCTTACCCCTGTGTAGGGGGGCTACGCAGGGGCTCGACCCCACTTTTCCCCCCAGTTCTCCGGTTCATTCATGGATAACACAAAAAAAAACCTTTCTCCCCCCAGTGGGGAGCGTCAAAATGCACGTTCGAGCTCAGCAAAATTTTTTTTGATAAAACGCAGCGATCCAAATTTCAATTTAACAAAAGTATCCCCATTTCTGATAAACAAAGCAATTATAAATCAAATAGGAGATTTTGAATCTGTTAAAAAACTACGTAATGGCGAACTACTAGTCGAAATTAAAGGCATAAAACAAATAAAACAAATTTTAGCACTTAAACAAATCGGATCATTTCTTGTCTCAGTCACAGAACATCAAACACTTAATCTATCCAGGGGAATAATTTCAGAGCCTGACCTTCTATACACCGCTGAAAAGGAGATATTAGAAGAAATGGAGGACCAGCACGTGATTGGAGTGAAAAGGATCACAATCAAGCGCAACGGAGAGATTGCGCCTACTAAACACGTCATTCTGACGTTTAGTACTCCTGTCCTCCCTTCACGTGTTAAAGCTGGTTATCTCTCTTGTCCAGTTCGACCATATATTCCGAACCCGCTAAGGTGCTTCAAATGCCAGCGATTCGGACATTCCAAGCTATCCTGCCGTGGCACAGAAACTTGTGCCAGATGTGCTGAAGCCGGCCACGATAGCACTGAATGTACGAAGGAATGTAAATGTGTCAACTGCAAGGGAGATCATCCTTCCTATTCTAGAAAGTGCTCCAAATGGATTGTTGAGAAGGAAATACAGGTCATAAAAGTAACTCAGAAAATATCATATCCCGAAGCACGAAAAATTATTGATTCCAGAACACCCACGACAGGATTATCTTATGCCGCTGCGATTAAAAAAGTTCTTAAATCATCCAGCACACAAACAGAGGCAGAAACCCAAACTAATACTGTTCAAAATAGCAAACCAAAAACTCAAAATAAACCATCCAATATCGTAAAATCTCCTCCAAAGAAAATGAATGAAAATAAAGAACCACAAATTGCAAATGTAAAGCCTGCTGAGTCTCTTATTGTAAATATACCAAACACAAAAAATGTTAAAAAATGTGTTGAACAAAAGAAAATTATAAAAGCTCGTGCAAAAATTGGGGTTTCCTCTAAACAGAGGCCCCCTCAATATCATAATTTTAGAAAAGAAGACTTTTTATTACCTTCCAAACAAACAAAACTGACGAAATTTCTTCATAAGGAAGTTGTCCCTCCCCAACATGAAGTAGATGATGTTGAATTTAAGGAGCTTCCGTCATCCGAAGATGAGGGATGGACGGACGTCCCTGCTTCATGAGCAGCTTCTCCTTCTTTTGGCCACTTTTCTCTTTCTTTTTCAATATGGTCCTGAGCATTCTTTCTTGGAATTGTCAGAGTTACTCGCGTAATGTCACGGACGTTAAAAATCTTGTCGAAAATCACCAACCGGCCATTTTCTGTCTGCAAGAAACATTCTTGTCACCTGCCGATCGGCCGAGATTGAAAGGTTTTGAAATATACCGCAAGGACTGCTTGACAGGAGACCGTCGTTGTGGTGGAGTGGCGATGCTAATCTCTAATGATTATGCATCTAGCCAGCTCGATATCAACACGTCCCTCCAGGCAGTAGCTGCGCGTGTTCACCTTCACTCGCTGATCACAGTATGTTCTATGTACATTCCACCTTCTTATGATTTGAGAAGCGTGGAATTGCAGACATTGATAGATCTACTCCCTCCCCCATTTGTCATCTTGGGGGATTTCAATGGCCACAATCCTCTCTGGGGGAGCCCAGACACCAACAGCAGAGGATTGATAATAGAAGATTCTTTAAATGACAATGATCTATGCGTACTGAATAACGGTGACAATACATACTTCCATCTACCTACGCAGACTTACCATGCCATCGATCTTGCAGTTTGCTCACCTTCTCTTCTGCCACTGTGGAACTTCCATGTTGAAAGTGGACTCTACACCAGTGGCCACTTTCCGATCAAGATAACATTTACTGGACGCTGCAGCTATCAACAGCAGCAGCAATCCCGTTTCCGCCTTGATCGAGCCGATTGGGCAACATTTACCCAGCTGGCAGAAATAACATTCGAAGTTGTGAAGGATACTGACATTGATGAAGCGGTAAGACGAGTAACCGACTCTATTTTGAATGCAGCGAAAGTTGCTATACCAAGAACCACTAAGGGAAGGATTAAATTTCCTAAACCTTGGTGGAATTCTGATTGTCAGGCAGCTTATAAAAGACAAAAGAAAGCATGGAGCACATTTCGTCGCTATCCGTCCACGCAAAATCTTGTGGCCCTGAAAAGAGCTCGAGCTGAAGCTCGGAGGATTCGGCGAAAAAGCCAGCGGGACTCGTGGCAAACATATGTCAGCACAATCACGACGTCCACCCCATCCAAGACCGTTTGGGGCAAAATTAAAAAAAATCGTTGGTAGTTATCATACACCTTGTGCCCCAATTCTTGAGAAAAATGGTCAAACGATATCTGACCTCAAAGAGGTGGCCGACTGCTTGGGGACTCATTTGGCAGAAGTCTCCAGTGCAGTCAATTATAGCTCAAAATTTTTAGCTTTAAAATCCCTTAAGGAACGTAAAATCCTTAATTTTAACTCAAATATTTTAAACCCATATAATCATAATTTTACTTTTAAAGAGCTTGTTACAGCTTTACAAAAAACTCGCAATACTTCACCTGGACCGGACGAAATACATAATAGCATGTTGAAAAATTTAAGTAAAACCTCTTTAGCTAATATACTATATCTTTTTAATAGAATTTGGAATGAACAAAATTTTCCTACAACCTGGACTGAAGCAACAATTATACCATTACTGAAACCGAGCAAACCACCCAATCAACCCGAAAGCTATAGACCTATAGCTCTAACAAGTTGCCTCTGTAAATTGATGGAGCGAATGGTCAACGCCAGACTAATTTTCATTTTAGAGTCCAATCACTTACTATCGTCTTATCAAAGTGGTTTCAGGCGTGGCAGGAGCACGATTGACAACTTGCTGCTTCTCGAAACATCGATTAGAGAAGCATTTCTTAAACGAAAACATCTTGTGAGCGTATTCTTCGACATTGAAAAGGCATATGACCGTACCTGGAGATATGGGATCCTCAAAACTCTGCGCGAGTATGGGTTGCGAGGTAACCTACCAATCTTTATCTCCAATTTTCTTAAACATCGATCTTTTCGTGTACGTGTCAAATCTGTCTTGTCGGATAGCTTCATCCAAGAAGAAGGTGTACCTCAAGGAAGTGTGTTGAGCGTTACTCTTTTCATTATAGCTATCAACAACTTACACGAACAATTGCCTCCCGCTGTCAAAGGTACTATGTTCGTTGATGATTTCCAAATATCTTTTTCGTCTTCGAACATGAGTATCGTTGAAAGACAGCTTCAAATTGCTATCAATAAGGTCTCTCAATGGACGGAGGAGAATGGTTTCTCCTTCTCCCCCCAAAAAACTTTCTGCATACATTTCTGCCGTAAAAGAGGTCTTTATCTTAACCCGGAACTTCTCATTAACAACCAACCAATATCTGTAAAAACTGAAGGAAAATTTCTTGGAATCATTCTCGACAATAAACTTAAATTTCTGCCACACATACAAGAGTTAAGAAAAAAATGCTCATTGAAGCTGAACATTCTTAAAGTCTTAGCTAACACTTCCTGGGGTGCCGATACAGAGTCCATGCTAAGAATTTACAGGGCTCTGATACGCTCAAAAATTGATTACGGTTGTCAAATCTATGGCTCTGCAGCTAAAAGTTATTTAAAGATCCTCGCTCCAATACATAATCAGGCACTGCGCATCTGCACAGGGGCTTTCCGAACCTCGCCTATTAAAAGCTTACATATACCTTCTCTACACAATAGACGTCTAAAGCTTTCTCTAGATTTTTATTTTAAAATTAAGCCAAACCAAAACCACCCTTTGCATCTACATATCTTTTATCCATCATATACTGACTTATTTCTGCGCCGTCCTTCGGTAATCCCAACATTTGGGATTCGAATGCGACAGGCGATCAGCAACCTGCAGCTTTCTGATTTTGATTTACCCGATAAAGCAGAACTTATTGAACCTTGGAACAATAGTAACATTACTTTTATTTATGATTTCTGTAACTTTCAAAAAGATACTACTGCAGACTCGGTATACCAACAAATCTATTCCGATGTAAAACAAAAATATTCCTCATATAAAGAAATTTTTACCGACGGGTCTAAATCAAATGATCGCGTTGGCTTCGCGGCAGTAATAGACGGTAATACTATTTCACAACAACTTAATACTTCTTGCTCAGTCTTCACTTCTGAAATCAAAGCCATAGCCACCTCGCTACAAACAATAGCCAATTCACATCACAAAAAGTGGATCATTTATCACAGCATTCGAAAAGGTTCATTACATGCTATCACTAACTGCAACAACAAAAGTCATCCTTTAGGTATTGAATTTGTTCAGTTGTACAATAGTCTAAAGCAAAACAATTTTGAAATAGTTTTCTCTTGGATTTCTGGTCATGTGGGAATAGCTGGTAATGAGACAGCCGATGCATGTGCCAAGTCTGCAAGTGCCTATGTTGAAGATCTCGTACCCTTCGAAATTGAATTGCAGACAGCCAAAACATCTCTCTGCAGCGTGACTGAAATGGAGAAATGCAAAACAAATAGCGCTCCTTCCAGCCATACACTAAAAGTTTTAAATTCTTAAATATTAATCGAAGGGAACATATCTCGGGGGAAGTCATAATATCTCGACTTCGCATCGGCCACACCAGGTTCACCCACAAATACCTTTGCCACCAACCAGCTCCAATGTGTAATAACTGTAATGTCATTCAGACAGTGTTGCATATTTTACGCAACTGCCCAAATTTTAATCGTATACGTATTAAATAATTTAATAATTTGTATCCATCTTTGACGGAGTTACTAGGGGACACACCCCACTCCAATTTGTTCCCCTTTCTACATGAGATTGGTTTTATGTCTCTAATTTAGTAATTTTATCCTTATCCTATTGTTTGTGTTTCGCTTTGTTTTGTAAGATTTCTGGTTTTACCTACAGTTTTTAACTTCATATAAATGTCTGTATTGAGAACGTTTTTAAATTTTAAAAACTTTTATAGGTACTGTACTTTTAAAAATCAGGTTTTCTATCTGTTTCTCACAGCATTGTTTGGCGCAGCATAGGCTATGAAGGCTCTTGTGCCAAAAAACCTAAAGCAACCAACCAACCAACCAAAACGATGCAGGACAGCACCACAGCATGCGTGTACAAACTCTCCGGAGGAAGAGGACACCACTTCGAGCTCCACTAACCTAGAGGCTTAAAGTGATACCAATGGAGGAAATTTCAGAAGATACAGATTTATTAGATGAACAGTGAATTTCTCCTAGCCTATGATACGTAGTATTTTTTAAACTTCCCAGAGTGCTGGGAAATTAGAAACCAAAGCGAATTATAGTTCAGAAGAAAGTTTAGGTAGTACAGAAGAAATTGATTTGCAATAAATACACGTATTACTACAGCCTGTGATTGATTTTACTCGTCATTACTAATACTAAACTGTTGGTTCTTAATACAAATTTTGTACAGACTTGGGTGCAAATATTTGATATTGTTAATAGTTTTATTCCGGCCAGTGTCATGGGTGATAAAGCAGAAGGACACTACACCATGCGCCCGTTTTCAGATTCCGTTCTGAAGTATGTTATTAATTGATATAGTATTTCTTCGCATCATGTTCCTCGTAGCTTAATATTTCAGATATAAGAGAATATGTGATAATGAGCAAAATGAATTTGACATATGTAACACAGTTTCAGCATTCATAAAAAAAATATGCAATTTAATCATTTATTTAATTTAAAATATGTCAAATTAAGTGAGAAAAATAATATTATTGTTTCCTATCTCCATATCAAGTGTTATAATTTCGCACGTTTTCCAATATTTTAGCAATCCTTGGCGTATCATTTCAGGTGATCCACGTGTACATATTGTTTCAAAGTTTTATACCTGAGGTCTTTCTCTATTAAACATATAAGTAAATAAGAGCTAATTTAAATAAGTGATATTTCTTTTTCAACTTCAAGCTATCGCAACTGCATAGATTTTCTATTATCGTATGACTAGTGGGTCATTTTCACCATATGGGTCATTCCACGGTGACTGACGTTACAGTTTGACTCTACTTTTAAATTAAAAATTCTGTACTGACTTGAAATTAATTTTTCCCCCTGAATTAGAACTAAAATGTCATTACAGACTATACTAAAAGTCTTTTCATCAATTAGAGTATACTAAAAGTCTTTTCAATATTTAACAAAAGTATATGTTGTGGGTACTCATTTTGTTTAAAATTTTATGTTCTACAAATTTACTACGCATGTTGTTCTACAAATTTACTCTACGCATGTATGGCTTTTTTACGAGTACTTTTCGAGATATTGTTGTAGTAATGAAAAAACAGGTTTTTTTTTTGGACGCTGTGGCGAAAGCTCACTTAGTAGGAGGGGGAAAACTTAGGATGTTCATTACAGACCCATAAGGAATAGATTTAAAAAATTTCCAGCTTTCCACCAATTACTTCCGAATTCAACTAACCAACTACTGGGCTAAAGGAGAAACGTACACAAGCAGAAAAGGGTGGTTTGCTATAAATGTGCAAACCGTGAGTGATCCTGACCTGGTAATACGCAATATTGTTGTACGTTGGCCATGCAGCACTCATGATAGCACGTTGTTCTACCACTTGTTTCTTAGTGTGCATATGGAGACTGTAGTGCGGAATCATTACCACCTAATCGGGGACAAAGGCAATGCACTTAGACCCTACCTCTTGGCGCCGTTTCACAAACCAGTGACTGCAAGTCAAAGACGGTATGTTTACTGTGTGGGTTATTTTCATGTCCCTCTCTACTTAATAATATGCTCCCTCCATTTTAAACTAATTTTGGTAAAATTTTATTACTGATAATACTGTTAACTTTGCTATTAACATGACTTGCCGAGTTAACGATAAGATAAAAAGTTCTGTTTTTCCCAAAAGAAGAAGTTGGTAAAAGCCATTCACCAAATTGCTAGGAATTTTTCCTTTCTACATTGACTGTAGTCACTAGCTGGAAACTGTTAGAAAAAATTTTTAATTTAGTTGCATGTATAAAAGGTCTAAAATATAAAAGAAAATTACAGTGCTCCTCTGCTCTGGTAAGTTGACCTTTAACGTAGACTTAGTTCTATTTACTGGCTTTACAAAACTTTTTCAACTTAAATCCCTAGCATTCTATCATTTTGGTGTACGAAATAAATGTTATTTTATAATCTGCTTATTATTGAGTGCATTATAGGTAATGCTAATATTTCATCTTATTATTCTAGTAACTAAAGGTAATTTTGTATATGTTAGATATTCTGCTACAGAATTATGACTTTTTTTTTTTTCAAAAATTGCATGTTGTATATGTGAGATATTCTCCTACAGAATTATGACTTTCTTTGAAAAATTGCATGTTGCAAACCTTCGTGTATAGCATAGTTATGTCTCAAATCAGTTTGTTGAGTTCAAATTTTAATCTCATTTCCTTTTGTATTAGGTATAATGATGCACACATAGCGGCAAGGAACGTTGTAGAACGCCGTTTGGAAATCGAGGTTCCGCTGCATGTCTGTGCCTCTGAGATGCAGCCTTGCCAATGCTGAGGCAATAATTGTCGCTACTGCCGTGCTGCATAACATGGCAATTTATGCCGGGGACATATGTGACGGCAATATTAATGCTGTTTTGCATAGCCAAGATAGGCGGAATAGATTAGCGTACCACACAGGTATTGTCAAGAGGAACTACATCGTGCCACCCTCACGTTTTCACGGCACCCTCTGGGCCTCTTACTTCTCCAGAGATCGTCTCAATGACCAAGCTCAAGATCAAGAACAACTGGATAAATCCGCCGAGCCATAGTTGGTACAAGAGCGATCGCTCAGGAGGCTGTCTAGCAATCAATTTTAACAGGCAGTACCAAACAGCCATCACAAGACTACGCAGTGGACACATCAAGTCCCTCAGGTTTTCCACTGGAGTAAAAGACTATGCCCTGTGTAAAAATTGTTTCACTGAGCAGGCTACTCCAGACCACATTTTATCCTGCCTGGTTCTGTCTACTGAAGACTTAAGGGATAGACCAGGTCTTGTGATTGACTTTTTGAAGGTGAAAGATTTGTTGGACTTGATCTAGCTCTGCGATCTAGCTCTGCTAGATCCCGGAGCTAGATCCCGGGGATTTAAAAGAAGAAGAAGACATTGTGCCAAATTTTTTTTGGTTGGTTGGTTTATTTGGATTTATTGGCACAAGAGCCTTATAGGCTATACTGCGCCAAACGATATTTTTATTTAAAATAGATTTGCTAAAACTACAAGTAGTAAAACACGATGGACATAAAACTTCTAAAATTTTTTTCAACATTTATGAAAGAGATATTTACAAATGTTAAAATTTTGAACAAGTCAAAAGTAAAAACTGGCTAAAAAATTTCAATTAACCTTTTAACTGTCATGCCCGAGATAATCTCGGGCACAGCACTGGTGTTCGAAAGTGTCACGCCCAAGTATTACTCGGGGTAATTTTTTTTTTGAGTGCATCGTATTGTTATACCCTAATATATATCGGGAGACGTTTATTTCGGCTTCATCTCTTTGTCAAACACGACTGTTTCTCGGGAGTTGGTTTATGCTTGGAAAAGTGTTTCCAGTTATACCACACAAGACTGAAATACTGAAAGGTATGGGTCATTCCGACGAAAATGGTACAAATCATGTCCGAGACTTTAGAATTTTTTTAAATCAATTTTAATAACTACCACCCATTAAGTGTATTTTTTATTGGTTCTCCATTTAATTTTGTGCCATCAAGTATCAATTGATTAGGTATAATCTATTTAGAAAGGACACAAAAAAAAATCATCTTTGTCAGAAGAAGGAGAAAATGACGTGTGCCAGCTTCAAATTGCTAGAATTTTGAATGTGATTTAAAATTAAACTGAAATGTAACAACAAAATAAAGGACACTGTACTGCACAAGAGATGCTTCTGACACCATTTCTGCAGTTTATTACGCAAAGGGAAAAAAAAAATTCCCCAAAAAACACTATTATTTATCCATGTCCCTAGATTTTCTGTGTTTCGAATTGTCCACTCTGTTATATGCCTTTTGGAAATAAAATAAAAAAATTGCATTCAATCTGATATATTTTCAAAAAAATATAGGTAGTATAACTGCCGTGATTAGCTTGCTACATTGAATTATATAGTCAACAACCAGGGTGAGCCTCATTCTTTTCTTATGATAGTTAATTTGAACTGTTGGATGTCCACTCTGTTAGAGCCGATTTCATGATGAAAAAATAGATTTTTTCTTGAAAATGCAGACAGACTTACAGTTTTAGGCTGTTTATTCCACTTTATGCTTCTTCTGTGTTTCTAACTTTTCTTTGTGATTATACAGATATTTTTAAAGGCTCATTTGTCCACTCTGTTATATGTTCACTCTGTTAACCGAAGTGATCAAAATATTTAAAATCCTTTCATAAATGAGTCATGTACTAGTTATTTACACTTAATTATACATAAATAAATGGAAACTCAATAAAAAATATAATTAGTTGGTGGAAATTATTTAAATTGATAATCTTCAGTAAAGAGTTTCAGACATGATTTGTACCATTTTCGTCGGAATGACCCGTATTCGCTTTTATTTATTTATTTATTTTTTAGAAAATAATTAATCTTTTTTCATTTTTAGAAAATAATGCTCCACTAGAAACGAACTTTACAACTGCCATGTTGAGTGGCAGCCGCCACAAGCAAATATGCAGTGGCTACAAAACTTTAAATATTTTACCCATTTTTTGTGCTTCAAAATATCAATTTTTAACACAAAGTATATTTTATTTTGTACTAAACATTTGACTTTTGCAATAAAAAAAATTGACAATTTGTGCACCCAAATCATCAAAATAACTTGACAGTTAAAGGGTTAAAACCAATAATAGAATAAACGAAACAAAGACGACACTTAAAAACAAGGGCGAGAAAACAAAAAACACTAAATCAGACACAAAAAGCCAATTTCCCTAAGAAACGGGAACAAATTAGGGTGAGGTACATCCCCCAACAAATTCGTCAAAGTTGGATAAAAACAATTAAAAAAATTAAAAAGAGTTTGGTTAAAATTTGGGTAGTTACACAAAATATGCAACACTGTCTGTGTAACGTTGCATGTACTGCATGGTGGAGCTGGTTCGCGCAAAAGAAGATATTTATGCGTGAATCTGGTAGGTTGTTTGATTTTTACTGGTGCAAGAGCCCCACGGGCTATACTGCGCCAAACAAGTGTTCATTTAATGATGTTAAAATTGTGACCAAGATGAATATTAATAAAAATTGTGAAATGTAAGCATATGGTGATAATGACTCACATACTCATGTTTATAATATGAATCGGTGAGAGCCAAAAACAGTCACAAAAATTCGACAATTCGTTTTTTTTTTTTTTTTGGAAATGAGCTGTATCAAAAATCACGTCAGACAGGTTACTAATTTGAAAGATACGAGGCCTGTTATTTGAATGTTGACCGTAGAAACAATGCCAGAATTAAGACGTTTTTTCTCTCTCCTGAACAATTTGAAGTTCTTGACTGACGTTTTTACACTCACCGATTCAAATATATGTGGTATCCGTTGGTTGTCTTGGGGTTTTGTTGTTTTACACAATGATGATCATTGTCTTTTAAGCATTTAATTAACACAAAAGCACAGTATCACAGGACAAAAAAAGTACAATCAAGGACATCAACATCATCGTTGCTTCACGACCGTCTCAATTCACGCTCTTCTTCCAACTGAAGCGCGATTCAGATTGCGAGCGAAACGCGCGGGCGAAGCGAACTTTTCCCCGCGAAACCGGTTTTCGGAATGCGTTCCCATGACAACGCGGTGAATATTCGCCTGTCGCGAGCGATCTTGCATGCTAGATATCTTCGCGTGCGAAAGGCGAACGAAATTTGGCAACGAGAGCGACAGCCAATCAGAGGGAAGACGCCATCTTTGCTCTGTTTTGACCGCGTGCCTGTTTTGCGCTCTTGCATTGCAACTTTGTTCATTTTGGTTCTTGGAAAATTATGGCTTCAAACACTTGCTTCCCGGAATCTTTAATTTGTGAGGTTGAAAATATCCCTGGCTATGGGATAGCAAGCGAGACGATTATAGAGACACGAACAAACGGAATAACTCCTGGAAGGAGATAGGAAATGCTCTTTCTGTTCCAGGTAAGCACAACTTTGCTATACGGAGATTATACTTTTGTTATATTAGTAGTGCATTTGCATCTTCAGCTAGAAATGAAATAAGATTTTTTAAAAATTTATTTCACAGACATTGCAGCAAAAAAAAGGTGGAAAAACCTTAGAGATACATATATATAAAAAGAAGGAAAGAATTTAACTCATATAGGCCAAGTCGAACTGGTGCCGAAGAGTATGAAGTGCATGAAGGCTCTAAATGGAAATTCTACTATTTGCTGACTTTTCTGGAGCCCAGCATTATATATGAGAAGTAAGATTTAATTTAGCGCATCTTTTCTCTTTCAGATGTTGTCAAAAATTCAATGTGTTTTTGATTCGATTAGCATCTCATAAACACATTTATTGCGCAGTCTCAAATTATGGACAAACATGATTTTCACTTTTGTGTTCCAAAAGATTTACAACAGATTGATTTTGTTAATTTTTACTGTTAAAGTATTACTTTTCAATGTGTCTGACCTAATTACAGTTGTTACAGATACATTGTATTTGCTGTGTAAATGACTGCTATACATGTATATACACAATGACTTTTTATCTAAAATTTGCCTTTAGTGCCATCTGATGCTTTAATTTTAAAACAAGGAGTTGTTTGAAAGATTTTTGAGGTGAAAACCTCATTTATTGCTTTATTTTTTTATTACTATTTATAAAGACATACCGAATAGCTCTTTGGCCAAGTACTCAGCATTTTTCTACTTCAGTACTTGGTGTCACAATCTTTGTACCCCAATTTTAAATACAATGATTTTGAATATTAAATATTTTTATAATTTTTTCTTTTTTTCTCCCCTAAATATTACTTTACCCAAAGTAGTTAGTGTTTTTCATACCATGTTTCAAAATAACTACTGATCTGCTGCTACCTGACCATTAAAACTCTCCCTAGACCACTATATAAAAAGAGTGCCCGTGAGACCACGTTCTTCACTTTTGATCGAAATAAATAATGCCTTTTCGAAAGGCTGATTGCAATTAATGCAATTGCGCTTAACATTTCTTGCAAATTCATTTTCCGTGTAGCAACAAAGAACGCAAAACATGGAAGAGCTTTCACCAAGGGTGGACATCCGATTTCATTGGCTCTCGCGAGCTGCGCGCGCTTTATCCTTAGTGGGGGGAAACCATCACGTGACTTTCGCCCGTAGTGTAAATGATCATAATTTCTCACCCGCGAGAGAAAAACGCTTCGTCCGTTCGCGTCGCTCGCAATCTGAATAGGCCTTGAAGCCGCAGCCGCGTCACTCCGCGTGTTTCTGCGAGCGTAGGGGTTTCGTCGACAGGAGTAAATAGTTCTGTAACTATAGTTCATGGGGAATAATTCCCACATATAATAAATTTCTGTTTGAGTTACTCAAAAAAATGCTATTGTGTGTGTAGTTAGCTGAACCACGCAAAGCTTACAGCAGTAATTTAATTAAAACATCTAAATGTTAATGTTATCTTAAACAACCATATATTTCAAAACAATAAAATTTTATAGGGTAAAGCCTTGGCTAAATTCCGGTTAAGTCAGTAATATTAGTAGCCGCCTCTTAAAAGTTAGTAGCCATTTATTAAAATTGCAGCTATATTACAAATTTCCTCGATAATGCAAAAAAATCACCGTACTATATTTTCATGAGTATATCCTAGAAGATATAAGCAAATTACATAAGCGAGAGTTAAAGCTATTATTCAAAAAAAAAAATTTGCAAGATGCTGAAGAAAGAAAAAAAGTCTGCACAGGAGTCTCTCGGGTCGACTCTACTTGGAAAGTCGACCTACGTGGAGACCTCCAAATTAATACTGTGCAGACAGTCGAACTGTAACAAGTTCACAAGTGACTTGCTAGATGTGGTGTTCGGGAGGGAGGTGCTGTGTAACAGCGCCATTAAGCAAATGAAGAACTGTACTAGACCCCCTCTCGAACACCAAGCACTAAGTGACGTTATAGATATGTAACGTTAAAGTTTGGTGTTGATGTTGGGAAGGTGAGAACTGCTGTTAGGCAAAAATTAAATGTTTGCCATAAAGCTGCAGCTCTCCCTTCCCTTAACACTGAATAAGTGTTTTATCTTTTCAAATTGAATAAATTTTTCATCTTTTATAAGGGCGATTCTCTGTAAACTGGTATTTGGCTGTCCGGACTGAGTATTTCAAAAATAATAAAGTGTAATAAAGTAATTATCGCTCTTAATACAAGTAAAGCATTAATACTTTGTGGCCCAATTGTGTTTGGAGTGATAACAATTTAAATTTTTTTTCTAGAAATTATCTAAGCGCCAAAAACACAGTCCCCTGGCTGTCCCAATCCCATAGTCTGACTGTTAAAGATAGTATTTCAAAAAACCTATTAACACTACATAAATTTGGCAATTAATATCTAAAAATAGAATAATGAAGCTATATTTTTCTTATGAAATAAGGTGTAATTACGTATTTCTAAAACTTAAAATTGTCATGTAAATTCTGTCCGGAGTTTTTTCAAACAGTCCCCTGCAACAAATTCAAAGCTGTAATGCGAAAAATCTATACCTTTTGCAAATTCTTTTTGGCATGAAGTTTAAAGTAATCAGTGTGAATTTGCCGAAATCGCCGAGAACGGTGTTGAAACGCTACTTTGCTTAGTTTGAGAGCCACATTTGTGCTGAAAGTATGCATCGTGATCGTTGCGAAAACAGTCCTCTGGGAAGTGATTTTATTAATGTCAATTAATTTAATTATAAAACATATTAGTTATTATGTCTACGATTTGTGCCTCAATTTATAGGTAGTCTCGTAACTAATTATGTTCCAATAGTTTTGCAGATATTACGCAACAAAGAGCAAAAACACAGTCACCTGGCACAGTCCCCTGCCTAGTTATACAAGGCGGGGAACTTACCCCCTATCATGATTTATCAGAAAAACACAAACTTCAATTGGCCCTCTTTCAAACCAAAGTAATAGATTCATTTTCTGAGCAACAGTATTATAATTATACGAACATTTCAAAAAACCGTGCCCGGACAGATTTCGTGTGAAAAATGACGAGTTTACAGAGAATCGCCCATAAACTTGTCTCTTGCTTGAACTTTCACTTCATATTATTTTAAAAAAATTAACATTTGGCAAGAAGAGTTCTTAGTTGTCATGGATTAAATATTTTTTCAGATATTAATGTTTCACAAGCAGTAAATTTCTTTTGCTCTTATTTGGGTCGTCAAAAAAGTAAGGTTATCTTTTTTAGTTTTCCTAATCTGGCTTTTGTTAATGATTCAATCCATTAATTGTGTTGTCTGGTTGCAAAACCGGTCATCTCCATAAAACAAAATTTTTCAGGAGAGACGTTTTTCATCACACCTAAGGAATTTGAGGTAGGATCCAAATCTCTCGTAGCTTATTGGAGTTTTCTAACCCCCAAAACGCACTGATTTGACCTGTTTTGTTATGGTTTCTCATTGCCAATGGGTGGAAATGTTAGTAAAGGACTTAGAGAGACTTTCTCCGAAAATTGACGAGTTAGCCGGTTTTGCAACCAGAAGACACAATTGAAATAAAAAAAAAATTCTGACAGGGATATTCTGAAAAATAATTTGGCGTATTTTTAGGGGGCACATACATTTTAAAGTATTAAGATTTATTATAATCAACAATGAAAAATTTTTTCCAACTAATTCCTGGAAATTGTTTTAATTTTTGGGGAAAAACTTTTGAAAAAAAGTAACATATTGGTAATAAAATGACAGTCATATGTGTCTATTATTTTTCTCCCCTATCTGTTTCTTCTGGTCCCGAGTGAGCAGTTTAATAAGGTGTGTGAATAAATATACTTATTTTTAATATATCATGTCAATCTGAATTATACTTGGTTTTAATATTTAAAATGAAATAGAAAAGCTTGTGAAAATATTATTGTGTATATTTTCAGAAAGATTCTGGGAAAAAAATGCAGAAAAGGTACAAAGTTTTTGGGTATATTTGAAACTCATATTTTGCAGAAATAATCTGCAGAAATAATCTGCAAAAAAAAAATCTGAAGATTATTACTGTAGAAAAGATGCAGAAATTTTGGGTATATTTGAAACGCATATTCTGCAAAAAGAATCTGAAGATTTTTTTAGTAGATTATTTTTGCAAACTACTTGTTCCAAATATACCTAAAATTTTTTTGCAAAACTTTTTTAGCTGGGTATTAGGTTGCATATTAGGTAAATTTAAAAAGATAACTTATTTCTCGAATGTAAAAACAGTTTATTGGGAAATGTTTCATAAAATTGGGTCTATTTTCATATTGCACTTGTTTTAAGCCTGAGTTTATGAAATGTTTTTATCATATAGACAAAAATAGTCAAATATCATCTATGCAGCTACAATTCAAGCTTAGCTTCCACTTTTCTTCAATGCGACTTAAGTACAGATACCAGTAGTTCCACGTCAAACGTTTTGGAACCAAAATGCCGGATAAGTCAGCTCCCCTCTTATAGGAGCCTTACCCCCACCACGACAAGGTAAACGGACAACGGGAGGGGGGAGTAAACTCAGGGGAAAAACGATTATATACGTGTAAACAAAAGAATGTACGAGTTAACCGGAGTATTTGTATTTCTGCGCTTATGTACACATATTTTCATGCATGTACGAGTATACTCTTGTGTAGGGGCATATTTGTATTTCTGCTCTTGAAACCATACATTTACGAGCATATACGAGTAAATATTGGTATGTACTAGTATATACGTGTGAATAAGGGTATATACGAGATCAATGGCTAACCTTGACAAGGAAAAACGTTCCGAAACATCAGAATTGTGTACAGAAACAGACAAGACGCCTGTTATTGAATATCCAGATCATCCCTCGCTGCCTGCTCATTTAAGGTGCTGTGCGCGCACACGTTAAGTGTTTGCGCAACAGCAGATGCTAATCAACTTTTAAGCAAAACAGGTACTGCACTGTCAGACGTACACTCGGCACTCATGAGAAAATGCAATTTTCTGTGGAAAGCTGCAGCTAGACCCAAATCTGCAAAAAGAATTCAGGAAATTTCGAAGCATACTTTGAACCGACTGAAGAAACACGATGGAACAGTCTGTTCGATTCCCTAACGCAAATTGCATCTCTAAAAGAGAAAAACTGGGAATTACACAAACAACTGAGCTTGAAAGAGTTCACCAAGGACGTTGAATTTCAATACTTAGATGCATACTTAGCAAGAACTGCACCATTAGCGGAAGCGCCAGACATTATAAAGGGTGAAAATAATACTTACTACGGAATTGTGCTACCATGTATCCTAGCGTTAAAGAGAAAATTGCTCAGATTATTAACGAAAAAAAAGTTTACGTATTGTAACGAATTAATTGATATGTATTTAAAGAGCATAGTCAAAAGATTCAGCAACTTATTCTGATTTAACAGTGAGAAATCAGAAAATGCAGCTGTCATACCCACGATTCAAAAACAAATTAAATGCTTAGACAATAATGACAAAAGCAAACTTTTGCAATGGTTTAAAACAGTATAATCAAGAGAAATAACAGAACAACCAGAAATAACACCAGTGACAAAAAGTGGAAGAAAAGGAAACGTATTTTTTAACTTAGGAAGTGACTCGGATACTTCTGCAACGGAGACACCATCTCCATATGATTCTTCTCTTCAGAAAGCGCGTGTTCACACGTAAATGTATGTGGGTGATTCTACGATCAATGCGTTTTTTGTGTCCCCAAAGAAAATATAATCTGTTTAATTTTACACTCATTATATCACTAGTGGCCGCTATTTTTATAATTGTAGTGGTAAGGGCCAGACGAACTTCCTATTTTTGGAGGGTTTATCGATACCAGGGGAAAATGAGTTGCCAGGGGAGTGACACTAGGGGCAGAATCCTGGTTTGATTTACTATTATTTCACTTGTTTTCCGATGCAGTATCAGAGTATGAACTTATTTCTATAAGACCTGTTTTTAAAAAAAATCGTCTTATAATAAAATAAAAAAAATCAGTCTTGAAAACACGACACGTTGCATACAAGTCGCACCGCAGATCCTAAATAAAAATACTTCCTGAATTTTTTACGTTCATTAAAATTGTATTAACAGGGACAATTAAGATTAAAAATGAAATTTATTATGCTTTTAACACAATTTTAATGTATATTTACTCTTTTGAGGAACAAAACTGTCAGGGTAGTGACGCCAGCGAAGTGACAAAATCCCCCATTACCTATAAAAACAACATCATACGTTCTTCTTACCGGAACTTCACGCAATCCGTGATGTCTGCGCACAATAAGCATTACATTATACATACGCGCATTTAGGTAACGATTAAATATAAAAACTTATACTTACCAGGGGAAATACTACTACGACTGGCGCAGTACGCTTTTCAGCTCTTTCAACCAGAACCGATGCAATAATATTTGGATTTTTTTAAAACCACTTAGCTAGCTTTCAACTTTACTCAGTATTGTACTGGTTATTCACAGTCAAGGTCATTCTTTTGCATTTTTTGTGCTAAATTTCAGTCTTTGAAATTCGCCAGGTGAGGGTGACACTGTTGTTATGGCACGTGAAAAAAGGTATGTTTTTACTATGAAAATAAATATTTTTACAATGTTTATACATGAAATATGTTTCTATGTTAACGTAAGTGTATGATTATGGTAAAAAACTTTGGGTCAAGTTAGCAAAAATTAAACGTCGAACATGCTTGTATAAAAACTAGTATTTGGACAGGCCAGGGGAGTATACATTTATGACTATTTTCAGCTATTAATGCTAAAATAAAATAGTTGTAGTGAATTAATTCGGTGGTCCATATAAAAGACACTAGTCTTTAATGCTTAACAATACAAAAACATTAATACAATCAGTTTCACATGAGGTTTTTCCATCGGCCGTCTGAATTCAAATAGCGTAGAATCACCCATGTATATAAGCGCATAAATACAAATATAACCCTATACACGAGTATACTCGCGATAATACGTACATGGGTCATTTTCAAAATTGGCTTACCTTTGCTGTCCGGAGGTTAAAAAGATGATTTTGAAGTTGATTTTTGACTTATATGGGCGATTCTCTGTAAACTCGTCATTTTTCACACGAAATCTGTCCGGGCACGGTTTTTTGAAATGTTCGTATAATTATAATACTATTGCTCAGAAAATGAATCTATTTGGTTTGAAAGAGGGTCAATTGAAGTGTGTGTTTTTCTGATAAATCATGATAGGAGGTAAGTCCCCCGCCTAGTATAACTAGACAGGGGACTGTGCCAGGTGACTGTGTTTTTGCTCTGTGTTTTGACTTTTGTTTCTAATTATAGTAGTTTGTTTACATTATTTTAATACATATTTTGGTAGCAAAATAAAAGGATGCTAAAGCATCTCAATCCTTTAGATACAAACACACAGGTATAAAATTATTTTTAGAAAT
This sequence comes from Uloborus plumipes, assembly GCA_038373865.1. Classification (NCBI taxonomy): domain Eukaryota; kingdom Metazoa; phylum Arthropoda; class Arachnida; order Araneae; family Uloboridae; genus Uloborus; species Uloborus plumipes. Next base: position 34,944 of record JAXGGA010004103.1, on the reverse strand, counting down.
GATAAACAATGAGAGGTGATAATTGTAAATGCACATTAATGCTTTTATAATATTTTTAATTACTATAGTTCATTTCATTAGTCTCAATTGGATGAGTGAATGCAATTTGAAAAAATATAAATATCACGGGAAGTTTCATTACTTAAAATCTCCTATGCAACGAGCGCTGCTTATATTTAAAGTAATTAAATATATAAATAACATAGGATCAGGGTCATAGGATCGAAAATTAAACTCTGGTTTCGCACCAAAAAAAAAAAAGTGAAAAGCACAAAATAGCAAAAAAATTAAGGCCCAAAAAATAGTTTTCGATGATTTAAAAACATTTTCGGGGGTTAAACGCGCCCCTAAATCTGCTTCTTGTTATATGGGCGATTCTCTGTAAATTCGTCATTTTTCACACGAAATCTGTACGGGCAAGGTTTTTTGAAATGTTCGTATAATTATAATACTATTGCTCAGAAAATGAATCTATTACTTTGGTTCGAAAGAGGGCCAATTGAAGTTTGTGTTTTTCTGATAAATCATGATAGGGGGTAAGTCCCCCGCCTAGTATAACTAGGCAGGTGACTGTGTTTTTGCTCTTATTTGCGTAATATCTGCAAAACTATTGGAACATAACTAGTTACGAGACTACCTATAAATTTAGGCACAAATGTTTTGCTTCTTTTTTTTTATTTTCTTTTAACAACATTGATAAGTCTTTTTCACTCAAAATTGTTCATTTATCCTCGACGAAACTTAGTTTTTTGGAACCCTTGAAAATCGCAATTTTCTTTTGAATAAATTCTATTTTCTCTTCATTCTTGGTCAGTTTCTAGGGGCAAATACTTTCAATCACGGCCGATCCCTCATATTTTGTGGTATCCGTTGGTTGTCTAGGGGTTTTGTTGTTTCACACAATGATGATCATTGTCTTTTAAGCATTTAATTAACACAAAAGCACTGTAACACAGGAAAAAACAAATACAATCAACTAAAACATAACAATCAAGGACATCAACATCATCGTTGCTTCACGACCGTCTCAGTTCACGCTTTTCGTCCAAATGAAGCCGCAGCCGCGTCACTCCGCGTGTTTCTGCGCGCGTAGGGGTTTCGTCGACAGGAGTAAATAGTTCTGTAACTATAGTTCATGGGGAATAATTCCCACATATATATGCTCTTATATACTCGTATTAACTCGTGCATACATATGTATTTAATCGCATAATGTATTTAATCGCATATATGTATTTAATCGCATAAATACAAATATCACCCTATACACGAGTATACTAGGAATAGAACGTATATGGGTGATTCTACGCTATTTGAATTCAGGCGGCCAAATCTGGAGCATGAAAAACATTTTTTTCCCAAATGATTTCGTTGGACAGTCGTACTGACTATGAGACTCACTCCCGCACAGATAGCAGAACGATTTTTTTTCGCCGTTCAGATATTTTTTTATTTGTATTGGAAAATCTACCATTATTCATGTAATTCTATTTGATATTTTCACGTATTTTTGGTTTCGATTCGGCTGTGGGGCGTCTGAGAAATGAACGGGCAGCCGCGTACTCATGCAAATGAGAAATTAATTCTTTGATATTTTTAATTTTGTGTAATTTATTAACTAAGTGCTCACGAACATCTGTGGGGACTTTCCTTGTAATCTGTTCACACACGATTAAATTTTTTAATTCTTGCATGCTTTCTATATTAAGATTGTCAATCCACTTTTCGAAATAATGATTGGTTTCGAAAGCAAAATCTCGCCAGGAGACCGAAATTTCCTTCCTATTAATGAAAAATTTATGACGAAATTGTTCACTAGTTAGTTCGAATCTTTGCAGTAAAATTTTAACATGATCAAAATCATTGGCAAACTCATCAGGTTCACGAGCGATGATTCCAGCAATTTCCCACGGAACGAGTCCTAACAATTCCGAAATAAAACAATCTTTCGGAATTTTCAACCTAGTCAGTTGTCTTTCAAAAAAGGGTCAAATAAATGCCTATGTCACCAGACATACCAAAATTAGGCTTTATTTTCCTAACATCGAAGCTTCTCATTTGCGTTTCATTTTGTTGCGCAATTTCGCTTTTGGCACTCTCAGCTTGTAAAAGCTTCCTTTTCTTCTTTTATTTCGAAAATAATTTCCGTTAAGATATTTTGAGCGACTTCCTCATTGAAATTTTCGGATTCTGTGATTAATTTAATTAGATTCGAGATTGTAGGCGTGGCAACTTAGCCACTGGATTATCCCCGAAGAGGGAATTAAGGGGCATCTTCCCTATCCGATAGGGAATCCAGAGGTAGATGGAACGGACACTGCGTAGTGTAAAGACGTATGTGTTGGGCTCGGATCATTTGAGCATCCGAGTGGGATTAAACAATTAAATTTAGAATGAAACATAATGGAATGAAATTTAATGAATATTGTAAATAATAGAATTAGTTAGTAGTTTAGTTTGTGATGTGTGTGACGTGCTGGTAAATAAACAATAGATTAGAAATTGGATTCTTTCCTTGGACTTGGAACGAACACGCTATGTCGTAATATGCAAGTTGCGACATAAAAATTGGTGACCCGGACGTGATTTGTCTATGGAAATCTAAGGACTGAAACGAACTTTTATACCACGTTGGATTTCAACGAAGTCGAAAAGGCGCTGAGATTGAGGTAGGCTCATTTTTATATCCAATTTGAATTGCTTATTGTCAAGATTTTATCATGGAGGTAGCTAGGTTAAAAGAGCTACGCAGGGGGCTAAGAATTTCTCTAACTAAGTATTTGACAAAAATAGAGGCTACTCTGGGAAGGGAAATCGATTCGGACGGTTATTCGAAGGAAGATAAAATCGAGGAGCAGTTGAGTCTAAAGTCTCAGCTCCTGGAAAAATTAAAAGCTGTAATATTTCGTGATGAAAAAATACAATCCAAAATTGAAATTGATACTTTGGCTGCAGATATAGAGTTGAGTGAGGAATATAAAGATAAATTCAGTGAACTGGAATCTAAAATTGAAACGCAACTAAATATTTTATATGATAGACCGCGAGCGGAAGAGGGAGTCCAGGAAAATAGAAGGATAGAGTTAAATGATAACGAGAATGAAAATGTTCAAACGGTAGCTGCCGAAGTTATTAATATTTCGTTCAGAAGCGAAACTAGAAATATTGTAAAACTTCCAAAGTTAAATATAAGAACATTTTATGGAGATTGTAGTTATTTTTTGGATTTTTGGAATTCTTTCGAAGTCGCGGTTCATAATAATAACTCATTGACTAAAGTAGAAAAATTTACATATCTTAAATCATATTTGGGAGGTGTTGCGCGCAGTGCGGTATCAGGACTCTCGCTGACCGATCAAAATTATGATGAATCAATAAAATTACTGAGGGAAAGATTTGGACGAACCGATATAATTATGTCATCCCATATGCATAAGCTTTTACTCGTAGAACCAGCCAAATCATGTGCTAATGTAACTGGGTTGCGAAAAATGTATGACGCAATAGAAGTACAAATAAGATCGCTAAAATCATTAGGAGTTGCCACCGGGGCGTACGGCAATTTATTATGCCCCGTAATTCTGCAGAAATTACCAGAATAATTAAATTTAAGTTACAATAGGTTACGCAAAACTAGCGAATTATTTGATATTACGGATTTAGTGGAATTTATAAGAACTGAAGTAGAATGTAGAGAAGCGTCTTTAATATTAGCTAACCCAAAAAACGCAAATAGAAAGGAATACCCATCGCAGAATAAAATGAACAACTCAAGCTCTCCGAATGAGACAACTTATTAGAATCCGAAACGAAATGAATATTCTAGCTACAAATCTACTGCTGCAGTTTTAGCTACGCATGTAAAGGAAAAGAATTCCTGGCCTCAGAGCCCCACCCCAAATTATTCTCCTTCCTACAGGAGATTAATTTCTCCTCATTAATTTTATATTTGCTTCGTGTCTGTACAGGTTTCGTCCATTTTAAATGTGTTTTTTTTTTTAACCTACTTGACTTGATGACTTAACTTTTAATTGTTGTGTCCATACTTTTAAGTAACGCGTATGTTTCGATTTTATATTTAATCATGTATTCTTTTATTCATTTTTTATTTTTATATGCATTTAGAACATAATTTTAACCTTGTTAAATGAACAAGTGTTTGGCGCAGTATAGCCCGATGGGGCTCTTGCGCCAATAAAAAACAACCAACCTGGCCTCAGAGAAACGGTGATAGCAGGGATAATCTCAATCAAAGACGGGGAAACTGTACTTCATCATCGTTTGATGGGCACTTCAGTAGTCAGAGGTGTATATTCTGCTTTCAAAGTCATATGAGTCATGATTGCGGCCACAGTGTTAGTGAGAAGAAAAGGTCTTTAATTACTAAAGGTCTGTGTTTCATCTGCTTTCGAAATCACTTGAGACGGTTCTGCGATCGTAAATTTCTGAGGTGTAAACACTGCAATTCCTTATCCCATAACTCCCTCATTTGCGAGAGGGAACAGAGTGAAAGAAAAAATATTTCACCCCCGCCAACGGGAGGCACAATGCCAACCTGTCTTATCATCGCGGAGCAAGGAGAAGGAATTTATGCCGCATTTGGCTCCTTATGAAACTCGTTTTGCATTTGGCCGTTAAATTTCACCGTTCGCTCGCTATTTGTCCTAGGTGAAAGATTAGCGCTCGTTAAAATAGACTTAAAAATGAATTATTTTGATACATCCAGCGTTATACGTGACATATATTGCCTAATTATTGTGTTGACTAAGTAATATTAAAAGAAAAATAAAGCGAAGCAGAAATTTAGGAAAAAACATAAATTTGAACCAGCGAAATGCAACTTCACATGACCTAGGACATTGAATAAATGAATGTTATTCTATCTAATAATTAACACTTTACCGACCGGGCGTCGATTAATCGACGTTTTGTTCCCAGCGCTTACCGACCGGGCGTCGATTATTCGACGTTTGCTCTCCGGCGCTTACCGACCGGGCGTCGATTAATCGACTTTGAACCGATCTGTGGTGACTACCTTTTTCACCAATCATTCTCGAGTGCAGCTGGGTGCGACTAGATTTTCCTGCGAGGAAAGTCGGGATTTTTTCATCGATATGAAGTCTTGGACGATCTGCAGCTGAGCGGGCGGGGAAAGGGCATAGGATGTTCGAATCGCTACCGGTCGGTAAAGTGTTAATATCACCAGTATTTTAAATTTTTTCCTGACAACCATTCGATGGTATTTTGCGTTGATTTTCTTTCAAAGTCTCTACGAGGTCTGGAAACAGAGAAATCTAAACAAAAAAAGCAAAAAAAAATTTTTTAGAGTAATCCTTTCAAGACTAGATTGCTCTCAGTTTATGTATTAAAAAATGTATGTTGCAGTTGATGTCAATATTGTGAAAACATGGTTTATAATTTTTATATTGCAATACACTCTTTAAAACAGACCGAACATAAAAATGTATATTATTTTGTATTTGTCAAACTATAATGTATTTTATCATTTTCAAGTAAATTTCTGCAAAATAAATAAAAAACTAAAAATCTTCATGTTGTCCTTTCATCAGTTATGGCGTGTCCAAAAAAAAAAAAAAAAAAACTTGTGAATCCTTTGATGGTTTCAAGTATACCATGCCATAATTTTGAACTGATCATTTAAAATTCCATGAAACAGCATTGAATATTTAGTTTTAATAATCACTATTTTATCACAAGTTTCATCCGATTTTTTGAAAATATAATTTTGTATCAAAATGTTTGTGACAATACTGTACCTCAGAACCAGACTAACGTAAGTCCATTTTCGTCATTTTTCAGTAGAGGGGAAAATAGCGTATTCGACAATCGTTTTTCCCCTCTACCGAAAAATGACGAAAATGGACTTAAGTTAGTCTGGTTCTGAGGTACAGAATAAAGCATTGCCACATTCATACGAATTACCATTCTGTGCCCAAAAATCACCCGAGATGGCAGCACATGCCCATGCCAGCGAGAACTCGAACCGGTTCCAACTCGTTTCTCCGCTTCGGGAATGTTCTGGAACATTTACCATTTTGGCACTTTCGTGGAAGCGCTAGGTGTGAAAAGATGTACGAAGAGAGCGCGAGAGGCCGGGTGTGGACCCGTCGCAGGATGAAATTCTTATAAGTCAATTCTTCTTACAAAATATAATGCCTCATATAACAGACCTGGACCGGAAACAATGACCATCTTTTTGGAAGACGGAAATTCCTGCCTCATCAACCCGATGGCGACGGATTAAAACGAGAGAATCGATAGATGAGATGAACAGAAAATGTCTTTGCTGAACGCCGACGCTGCACCTGAAAACTGGATCGACACGGAGATGTCATCAACTAATACGCCCCAACCTAGCAGACGAGCCGCCTTCTGCGCCCCAGCACTCTGCGGGAGAAAATTTGAGCCCCGAGGTAAGACTCAGCGTCACTCCGCCCCACGTGGTCACCCTTTCTAGAGGAGCTCTTCGCCGGTGAAGAAGCCGAGCCATCTTCTGCGCCCCGGCACGACTCGCCGTTTCTTTCTGCATGTGACTTTAGTCAACACAACCGAAGAGCGAATTCTCGTCCTTGTACCCCGTGGTAACTAATCCAGCAAAGCCAATCCATGGCCTCTCATGACTCTGGATCCGAGCCAAATCTACATCGAACTCTGTGCCCTGCGCAGATGTGAGCGACGAGCAATGGCGTAAGAGGCAAGCAGCGGTAATATTAGTGTGGTGGGTACATGACTTAATGAAATTTCAGTGAACAACCTACAAAAATCGCTAAGTCTGGCGCCTCTCCCTCCCCCAATTGGATGAAGAAAACGATAAATGGAATCGCCTGCGACGCAAAGAAAGTAGCAATCTTTTGGGACAGCAGAGCGAAGACAGGAAGTATTTGACGCACCCCCAATTTATGACTGCACAGGAATGCAAGCTCCTCCCACGCGAGAAACATCTGTGGAAGAAAACAGTTACGGTTGCAAAGAAGAGTCCAATGATCAAAGTAGGAATCAATAAAACGAAGGGAAAAGAAGCTAAAAAAGTGGCAGTTTGGCATCTGGCAAGGGGTCTGAGGGAGAGAAAAGAAGTGAAAAGAACCACACACAAAAGAGGATATAAGGCATCGTCACCAGAGATTCAATGATTTTGGATTTTTTGACATTTTATATGTGTTAAGATCTGTCTGAGTTGGATATTGGGGCCGGTTTTGAGCGTCTCTGAATATTAGAATTTCGAGCGCCAATTCCGGTACTCAATAATCCGGTGTGATGGACGACATGAAGGAGACAACAAAATAATGTTACCTGGATGAAGGAAATAAATAATTGTTCGACCCCACTTGGTGAGTTTGTTTTTTTTTTTTTTAAGAAGTGTTTGGGCATTTCACTCCAACGCAATGTACTTGTTTTTTTCGTGTCGTTTTTAATTGCGGAATGTCAAGTGAGCAATTTTTACTGTTTGGTAAATTAACTTTATAATTTGTGTTCTTCTAGTCTTATAATAATGATTTGTGGATTTTTTTAAGCACTAAACGATCACGCGGCCTAATTTATTCCTTTTTCAAAATTTGTAATATTCTTTGCTCACTGCATTCCAGATGAGGTTGATTTTTAGGAATTGGAGCAATGCTCGAAGCGAGTTTTTTTTTTTTTTTTTTTTCAGCAGAAATAAAGCATATCTTAAATATATTGGGAATATCAGTTTGAACTATGTTTAAATTATTTTATGAGGTAAATTATTGAAGATTATAGGATGATAATATCTAATTATTTTTTAAAAAGTCAATTCTTTTGTGGAAATTAACTTCTTTTGGATAGAAACTTCTTTTTGTTTTGAGTAACATGTTTGGTAGGGTATATTTTAGCCATGAATCATATGAACCATCTAGCTAAACTAAGAAACTTTAATACATTTTAATTCACAACACCACAATTAGCAAAACTTTTCCTTTCTTCCATCTCGAGTTCTGTGGTATACGGACGTCGCCCCCGCAACCACAGCCCCTATTCATTCATAATAATCTTACTGCCATATTTAAAGTGACTATGCATATAGTTTACATGTGTTTTAAGTTTAACCTAGAATCTTTCATTGTGTGATAAATCTGTTTATATCTGAAATCATGTTTCTGGTGCGCACCTAATGAATATAATTTACATGAATATGAGTAGCAGCTTGAAGTGCATTTTAAATAAATACAATCTTTGATCTAACTGATTCCTTGTTTCTCATTCGTAATGTGAGCACCGTGTTATGCATAGCCATGTTAAACAATGCATTGAATACTCCACTATACGATCCGATGGTTTTTAAATAACCGTTCATCACCACATTTACTGGTGCCGTGACGAAAAACTAAGGTTTTTGATGATGAATTTTGGCTACGAAAATTATGTGACTAGTTTTAAAAAAAAGAATTTTTTTTTGGGATATTTTGGGTTGAGAACCTGGTTTAATATAAATTTTGCCAAGGAAAATTTGTGATTCTTTTTCTAAAAAAAAAATTTTTTTTTTTCATGATGCATGTGGAGCTTGATTGACATATCATATCAATATGGTTAATAATTGATGGCTTTACATTTTGATTATGAAAAGTGTATGTATGTGCAATATCTTTCAGGGTATTTTAAGAGGTGTTTTGGTGTTGTTAAAATTGCATAATATTTACGAATATTTATATGCTGGGACATTAATATTTTGATTTTTCATTGTTTTTGTACATATATCTTTTTTTTTTAAACTCCGATATTTTGAAACCTCTAATTAGACGGTTCTTTTATTCATACTCTGTTTTACAACAAAATTTTTGGTTTTTCTACCACAAAATATTTTGGTATTGATTTATCCTATGTTGAATATTGATATTTATGTATACCAATGATAACCCGTAGTGAGCTTGCTCTCAACACGAACCGACCCCATCTTTCTGTTTTAGCTCAGAACACAACTCCAGCAATAATGTCATTAGCTAATACTTTACCAAATTTTTCAGGCTCTGAAAAGGAGTCTATTAAGAATTTTGTTGAACAAATCTCTGATGTAGCCAAACTTGAAAATTGGACACCAGAGAAGAAACTTATTTTTTTTAAACTAAATTTGAAAGAGAAAGCACTTGATTTCCTAATAAATGACCCCAGAGCAAACTCTGCAAAAAACTTCGAAGATCTGTCAAAAATTTTGATTGAAACATTTCCTGTAACTCCCAGTTTTTCCGAAATCCAAGAGCAATACTCGAATATCAGACAGCTACCGACTCAGTCTGTTTCCAACTTAATTGAGCAAATCGAAATTGCTGCAAACAAGTATATTATTGTCGAATCTCCCTCTGAACAAATGAATGATCTAAAGGAAAACTTAAAATTTTCCAAGCTATTAGAAGCACTCCGGGGGGACATTAAGGTTGAAGTCAAAAAATTAGGTCCCGCAAATTTTAGGGAAGCAGCGAAATTTGCTAAAAACATTGAAAATGCCCTAAACTCCCAAGAGCATATTGCCAATGTAAATACGAACCAAAATCTAGAATTGCAGACCCTACTGCAAAACCAACTCGAGACAAACAAACAGATTTTGAACTTGTCCAAACAACTTAACCGATTAAGTGAGGTCCAACAAATTAATAGCACTCAGTGTAGACCCAGTACATCTTGGGCTAACCCTTCTGCACCAACTTTTGTACCTAGGAGTGAAGTTTTTTCCCATACACCTCAGAATGTTGTTTCATGTCATATTTGTGGCGAAGGACACCTCACCACCACCAACAAAATTTTCAAAGGGGCTATAGGCGACCCTACATGAATAGGCGTGGTTCTAGACCACATCACAGAGGACCCTACAGTAAGAATACTTTAAACTAGTAGGGGGTTTTTGTGAACAAAACAAAAAGAATCTAAGGGATCAGACAGAAACCCGTCAAGAGAAAATCATTGACCTTAGACTAAATAACTCAAAATTTATGATGATGATGATGTCGTGTCTACGGATTGTGCTAAATATTGTCAAAGGTCCGAAGGACCGTAGCCGCTAACTTCGGTGCCTCAGGACAGTAGAGGGTCTCTTGCAGGAGATCTCTATCTGGTAGCAAACCGAGTTTCAAGATCGCTGCAGTAATGCTTGGGCATTCAAAGATGTGTCTTGGTGTGAGTTGGGTCTCTGGGCAGTTCCTGCAGCAAGGATAAGTCCTCGTCCCGTCAGGAAACATTTTCATTCCTTCATAATGTTCTGTTCTGAGACGGGCGATTGTGGTCGTAATATTTCTAGAAACGTCGTAGTCGGTTATTAATGGTTTCTTTAAAGCCTGGTTTAAAATTCTGCATCTTGCCACTGCATTCGCGTCTGCAAGTGTGATGGTGGAGAGAGGTTGGTTAAGACTACGTGCCTCTTTGGCCAGGGCGTCCGCGCACTCATTTCCCTCGATACCCACATGTGCGGGTATCCACTGCAACACGCAAGATTTCCCTTTGCGGTGCATCTGATCGAGCAAGTTGTTTATAGTGGTGGTGATGTTAGTTTCTCCATTTCGGATGGCCTCAAGGGCTGATTTAGAGTCCGAGAAGACAACCAGTCCCTCAGCAAGATCCATAGCTTGAGAATTATTTAGGAAATGAGTTATAGCTTCCTTGATCGCCACGAGTTCACTGGTGAAATTAGAGGAAATAAAGCCTGCATTAACTTTAAGGTTGAAATTTTCACCGCTTGGAAGGGTAAAAAGGATGCCTGCTCCTCCTCCATCGAGGGATTTATCTGAAGAACCATCAGTATAGGCAGTAGCAAGGTTCTCTTGCGAAAGCTTCTCTATTGTTTCGAGGCCCTTTTGTTTTTGCAGAATAGGATCTTCTTTTTTCGAACATGGTTTAAGCAAGTTTAAATGAATAGTTGTGTTTCGTGGAGGTTTATTTGGAAAAAGAGGTTCCTGTAGGAAATCAAGGGATGAATGCTCCAGATGGATCTGTCTTCTAATGTCTCTATCTAGCTGAAGGGTTGACGATCTTTTGAGCCTTGTTGAGGTTTTCCAATTGTAAAAAACACTGCTCGATATATGGTCTTTGTTGTTGCTGCGGAGTCTGTTTGTGAACTTGACAGTGGCGAGATTTCGTCTGCTTTCCAATGGTGGAAGACCACTCTCTTGTTCCACTTTTTCATTGTTAGTTGAGGAGACTGCACCTATTATAATTTTTGAGGCTCTATGTTGCACAGAATCTAATTGTTGTTTCGTAGTAGTTGAAGCAGGAGCCCAGATTGGAGTAACATACTCAAGGATGGGTCTGATGATGGTGCAGTATGTGTTTCTCAGGGTCTGAGATCTAGAGACCCAAGTGGTTCCACAAAGTTTCCTGAGGATGTTTAATCTTCCAAGAGCTCTATTTGCAGTAAGTTCTACGTGCTTTGTAAAGCGAAGTTCTGGGTCTAGGGTAATACCAAGGTAAGTAGGAGTATCAGCTTTTTCGATTTTTTGGCCTTTGAATCTGATATTTAAGCTGAAGTTGCCTCTGTGTCGTCTATCCGTAGAGAAGATACAATAGATTGTTTTATCAGTGTTGATAGTGAGTTTTAGGGCATCTGCCCATGAAGCTATACCTTCCAGCGTTGTGTTTAGGGTTTTCTCAGACTTATTAATGTCTTTGTGAGAGTGCCAGATTGCGATATCATCCGCATAGCATGCTATTTTTATGTCAAGATTTATAGTGGAGTGTAAGCCCCTAGAGGGCGCGTCCCCAAGGTGGTGGATCGGGGAGTGCTTCCATCTGTTTCCGATGGGTGGTAGGAGGGAAATAAAATACCTCCCGCGAACCAACAGGCAGAAGTCCAACCTCTCGAGGCTCTGGCAACCCTTTTTCTATGGATTGTGCAATATTTTGTGATAACTCAAAATTTATAAAAGAAAAAAATGACGATTTTGACAAAACAAAATACCACACAAAAAATTCCCAAACTCAGACTTCCAACGTACCTAATTGTGACAAATTTCATAGTACTGAAGTACAATTGTTATCATCCTGTAGTATTCCGGATTGTCATAAATTACGCATGATCAAAATTAAATTTGGAAACCAAACATATTTGGGACTCATCGACTCTGGTGCAAGCATCAGTCTGGCTCAGGCAGATATTCTATCCAACATCAAAGAAGTAGCCAAAGTTGAGTATGTGTCTCGTTCCGGTCCGAATTCAACTGCTCAACAGTTCGACTGTGCCCTATATGTCCTCGGTCAATTTATCTTTTAAGATAGACACCAAGTGGTTTAGAAATTTGTTTTTTGTTACTCCGAGTAATTGGAATTATAATTATCAATTCATCCTGGGCTATGATTTTATACAGAGGAATAAAATTATAATAGATCCCGCTAATAACAGACTAGTTATGGATAACTATTTTTTTAATTTTGTTAGTTCAGATAAAATTCATGAAAACATCCATGATATGACAACACCGAAATTCACAAAAACAGTGTAAATAATGTAAAAACTGTAAGCAATGTTACAATTGCACCTGGAAAATTTGAGGTTGTAAAATTACATGTTCCAAAAAATATGCAAATGCAGAAGCAAGTGATTTTAACCTCCAAAACTAACAAAATTGGTTATCTGATTAGTGATTCCATACATGTGACAGATGATAAATTTATTTATACCATCATTGAAAATGAATCCTCCAAAAGAATTAAAATTAGAAAAAATACTATTGTTGGTACACTCGAATCTTTTGAGGAGTCCAATATTGTCAAACCCACCAGACAAAAAATTTTTCAAATTAACAATCTGAATATAAGTGATGTAAATGAATTGAGAAGGCAAGAACTAAACCCATCTGATTTTGACTTAAGTCACCTAGATGAGGATAACAGAAAAAAGTTGTTAGACTTATTAATGAAAAATTATTCTGTTTTTCAAAGAGTTACGCAACTCTTGGTTTGACCCCCCCCCCCCCCGTTGTCCGTTTACCTTGTCGTGGTGGGGGGGCTTGCGGTGTGGTGAGTTCGGGGCGAGCTCTTGGGCGGAGTCGTGACCCCCAGTTGCTCAAACAGAATATCGGCGGGAAGAGATTTGTTTCTCCTTCCTTCCCTCACCACACTTACCAAATTTCGGAACAAAAACCCAAGCCAAGGTGTGTCAACCGTGCCGATGGCTGCGTGGTACCGGGGCTAAGCGGTATCTCATACGGGAGGCTTCAGGGCTAGCTGGCGAACCCTGTCGTATGCAGCCTTACCCCTGTGTAGGGGGGCTACGCAGGGGCTCGACCCCGTTTTTTCCCCCCAGTTCTCCGGTCCGTTTATGGAAACTGAAAACAAAAACTCTTCTCCCCCTGGTGGGGAGCGTCATGTGAATTCGAATAATACAGCCAAGTTCTTTATAATAAAACGATCTGATCCAGACTTAAATCTATCTAAAGTGTCTCCATTTATCATTAACAAAGCGCTTGTACATCAAATAGGTGAATTTAAATCATTAAAAAAATTACGCAGTGGCGAACTTTTGCTAGAAATCAATAATCAAAACCAAATAAAATCTTTATTGGCCATGAAACAAATAGGTTCATATCTTATTACTATTTCTGAACACGCCACTTTGAACTTCTCTCGGGGAATCATTTCAGAGCCAGACCTTCTTTACACTCAGGAGACTGAAATCCTAGAGGAGATGAAAGACCAGCACGTGAGTGGAGTTAAAAGAATTACCATCCGACGTAATGGAGAGATACTACCTACTAAACATGTCATCTTAACGTTTAGTACTCCTAACCTCCCACCACGCGTCAAGGCTGGCTACCTCTCTTGCCCAGTTCGACCATATATTCCAAATCCTCTTCGTTGCTTTAAATGCCAGCGCTTCGGTCATTCCAAGCTATCATGCCGTGGAACAACTGCTTGTGCCAGATGTTCTGAGCCCGGCCACGATAGCAATGAATGTACGAAGGAATTTAAATGTGTCAACTGCAAGGGAGACCATCCCTCTTACTCAAGAAAATGCTCTAAATGGATCCTTGAGAAAGAAATTCAAGTCATAAAAACGACCCAAAACGTATCTTATCCTGAGGCACGAAAAATTGTTGAAGGCCGTACCCCTACAACTGGATTATCTTATGCTGCAGCAATTAAAAAGGTTTTTAAAAGTTCCAGCACACAAACAGAGGCACGAACCCAAATTAATTCTGTTCAAACTAACAAACCCAAAACTACACAAAAGCAATCCAATAGTGCAAAAACTTCTCCGAAAAAACTAAATGAAAATAAAGAAGCGCAAATGGTAAATATAAATCCTGCTGAATCACTTTTTTCAATTGTACCAAAGACACAAAATTCGAAAAAATGCACTGAAAAAAAGAAAATTATACAAGCGCGTGCTAAAATTGGAGCTACCTCTAAGCAGAGGCCTCCTAAATATTTTGCTTTTAAAAAAGAGGACTTCTTGCTTCCTAATAAGCAAGTAAAACTCACCAAATCACTTCATCACTCCATTCATGACGAAGTAGAGGACGTCGAATTTAAAGAAATTCCGTCATCCGAAGATGAAGGATGGACGGACGTTCAAGCCAAATGAGGCGTCCTTCTTTCTTTTGGCCGTTTTTCCTCCTTTTTCTCTCCATGGCCCTGAACATTCTTTCTTGGAATTGTCAGAGTTACTCGCATAATGTCACGGACGTCAAAGATCTTGTCGAAACACACCAACCGGCCATTTTTTGTCTGCAAGAAACATTCTTGTCGCCTGTTGATAGACCGAGGTTGAAAGGTTTTGATATACACCGCAAGGACTGCTTGTCAGGTGACCGTCGTTGTGGAGGGGTGGCGATGCTAATCTCCACTGATTACGCATCTAGCCAGCTCAACATCAACACGTCCCTTCAGGCAGTAGCTGCGCGTGTTCACCTTCACTCGCTCATCACAGTTTGCTCTGTGTATATTCCACCTTCTTACGATTTGAGAAGTGTGGAATTGCAGACATTGATAGATCAACTTCCACCCCCATTTATCATCTTGGGGGATTTCAATGGCCACAATCCTCTCTGGGGGAGTCCAGACACAAACAGCAGAGGACTGATAATAGAAAATATAATTGGTGACAACGATCTATGCATCCTTAACAACGGTGAAAATACATATTTCCATCTTCCTACGCAGACATACCATGCCATCGATTTGTCAATATGCACACCTTCGCTTCTGCCACTCTGGGATTTTGAGGTGGAAGGTGGCTTCTACACCAGTGGCCACTTCCCGATCAAGTTAACCTTTACTGGACGCTGCAACTATAATGAGCAGCAGCAAGCCCGTTTTCGTCTTGATCGAGCTGATTGGTCAGCATTTACCCAGTTGGCAGAAATAACATCGGAAGTAGTGAATGGAACCGACATCGATGCAGCGGTGAGCCGAGTAACAGAAATTATCCTAAATGCAGCGAACATTGCTATTCCAAGAACCACTAAGGGCAGGATCAAATTTCCTAAGCCTTGGTGGAACTCTAATTGTCAGAAAGCCTATAAAAATCAGAGAAAAGCATGGAGCACATTTCGTCGATATCCAACCACGCAAAATCTTGTGGCACTTAAACGAGCTCGTGCTGAAGCTCGGAGGATTCGGCGGAAAAGCCAGCGGGACTCGTGGCGTACATATGTCAGCACAATCACGACGTCCACTCCATCTAAAATCGTACGGAATAAAATTAAGAAAATCGCTGGAAATTATAAAACAAGCTGTGCTCCCATTCTGGAGAAAAATGGACAAACGCTATCTGAGCTTAAAGAAGTGGCCGACTGCTTAGGGACTCATTTAGCAGAAGTCTCTAGGGCAGATAGTTACAGCCAAAAATTTCTTGCTTTTAAAACGCTTAAAGAGCGAAAATCACTTAATTTTAACTCAAATACTTTTAAAATATACAACACAAATTTTACTTTTACAGAACTAAATAGTGCCTTACAAAAAGCCAAAAACACTACACCTGGTCCAGATGATATCCATAATTTGATGTTAAAAAAATTAAGCATAACCTCATTAAACAATATTTTGTATCTTTTTAATAGGATTTGGTCTGAAAACTGTTTCCCAAAACTCTGGACACAAGCAATTGTTGTGCCTATTCTTAAACCTAACAAAAATCCCAATCAACCCGAAAGTTACAGACCAATTGCTCTAACGAGTTGTCTTTGCAAATTGATGGAGCGAATGGTCAACACCAGACTGATGTACACTCTGGAGGTGAATCATCTGCTAGCTTCACATCAAAGCGGATTCAGACGCGGTAGATGCACCATAGACAATCTAATGCTACTGGAAACCTCAATCCGAGAAGCATTCCTGAAACGTAAACATCTTGTGAGCGTATTTTTTGACATGGAAAAAGCATATGACCGTACCTGGAGATATGGGATACTCAAAACCATACATGAGTATGGGTTTCGTGGGAATCTACCCATTTTTATCTCCAATTTCCTTAAACATCGAATTTTTCGCGTACGTGTCAAGTCAGCCCTGTCAGACACCTTCTCCCAAGAGGAAGGAGTACCCCAGGGAAGTGTGCTGAGCGTAACTCTTTTTCTCATAGCAATCAATAACTTACTCGAACAACTTCCTCCTCCTGTCAAGGGTACTATGTTCGTTGATGATTTTCAAATCTCTTTCTCGTCAACGAACATGAGTGCCATTGAAAGACAGCTTCAAATGGCTATCAATAAAGTTTCTCAATGGGCAGAGGAAAATGGGTTTTCGTTCTCAGCTCAAAAAACCTTCTGTATCCATTTCTGCCGTAAAAGAGGTCTGCACCCCGATCCAAATCTTCTCATAAATAATCAACCGATATCTGTAAAAGAACAAGGAAAATTTCTCGGGATCACCCTGGATAACAAACTTAAATTTATTCCACATTTGCAAGATTTAAAAAAGAAAAGTACTTTAAAATCAAACATACTTCGAGTCTTGGCTAACACTTCTTGGGGCGCTGACACAGATTCCATGTTAAGAATTTACAGGGCTCTAATACGCTCCAAACTTGATTACGGGTGCCAAATTTATGGCTCAGCCGCTAAAACTTTTCTTAAAACTCTGGACACTGTACATCACCAGGCATTACGTATATCTACAGGCGCTTTTCGAACATCACCTATCAATAGCCTATGTGTAATAGCTCACGAACCTTCACTCCACAATAGAAGACTGAAACTTTCTCCAAATTACTATTTTAAAATCAAACAGAACATGAACCATCCCTTGCATTTGTATATTTTCCATCCGTCAAATACAGACCTGTTTTTACGCCGTCCCTCGGTCACCCCTTCATTTGGGATCCGAATGCGACAGGCACTTAATGACTTACAAATTACAGATTTTGATACTTACAACACAACAAAACTAATTGAACCATGGAATGAATGCAACTCTTCTGTCCTTCATGATTTCAGTAAATATCAAAAAGACACTACACCCGATTCAGTCTACCTACAGATTTACAA